>CAJPEV010000235.1:0-118917 GCA_905338385.1 Darwinula stevensoni
AATGCCTTCGCGCGATTCTGGTTCTCGTTTACGAAAACCCCATCGCGTCTTTCTCGTGATTCGCGAACTCCAGAAGGAGGAGAGGAATCCGGACCGTTAAGTAACAAGTTTCGAAACTGGAATCTCCTCAGAAAAAGAAGAAGGTGGAAGACATGTGTAACCTACGGGTCGAGAAGCCATTACCTTCCTGAGTACGATTTCGTACAATCTGAAAAATCGAACGACCGACTGCAATGACGGTCAGATTTGAACATCGTTATTTTAGCTTTGAGTTTTCTCATGCAATCCCATTTCCATCTGGGAAATGTTGACAGAGCTCCGCGTAATAAGCGTAGTAAAAGTTCCTTTCGGCATTCGCTGCATTGTCTTTTTCTCCTGCAGAAATAACTGCAATTCTACTTCGTCTTCATCGGCATCTTCCGTGTCCAATTTGTTTGGGGGTTCAGCAATGAAAAGCTAATAAGTCTGGTATCTTTAAGTCGACCCACTTCATTGAAATAAATTTCTTCGCCTACCAACTCAATTCAAATACCTCAAGCGACAAATTGCATTTGCAGGAGTTGCTGGTGGGCCACGATCGCAAAACCGTGCGCAGAAAACGATCAGGGTGCATCTTTTTGTGGGTTAAATGGAAAAAAAGGTTAGACGTCGGAACAACACCGTCTCAAGTAGTTACTTAGATGTTTATTAAACTTTGAAAATTTTTGTAAGGGAATTTTTGCGTGGCGCCCCGAGTAAAGCCAAGAAGATGAAGCCCCGAAATGAGTTTGGACGCATTCATTAGCGCCTCCGATTTGCATGGGGACATTAGCATTGGGCCTTGTAAAAATGGGTGTCCGTTGGACTCATGAAATCGAGATGAACCCTCTAGGATCCGTTGGGCGCAAATCGGTGTGGAACTAATCGAATAGGGCGCTCACAGGGTAGAATTTATAAGGAAGGTCAAGTTCGGAGGTGGATCACCACCCAAGGCTTTTTTCCTGAGGGCATTCATGAACACGAAGGAATCATCGTTACACATCGTTACGCGTAGTCACGATTCTTTCATGGAGTGTCATGGAGCTTCCTCACCTCCAAGTAGAACATGGTCATGCAGCTTTCCTCGTTGTAAGAACTTGCGATTTTGATGACGTCATCGGACAGGAACGTCTCGGGCTCCCAGGCAGTATTCAGCATAATCTACTAAAGGATTCGTTGGTTCTCTTTCCTTGCTCCAAGTACGGCTGCAATTCGGTCTTGGGGAAAGGATTCAGCTCATGTTCAGAAGGGGTTTTCAGCGTTCTTTCTTAAGCGAAGCCGGACTGCTACATTTCTTAAGCGAAGCCGGACTGATGCATACGGGAATGGGTGTGTCTTCGGGCTGGAGCTGATCTCTGGATAAGTATTGGAGCGCGTCCTTGTCCCGTTGAGTTGTAGGC
Source organism: Darwinula stevensoni (assembly GCA_905338385.1). Taxonomy (NCBI): domain Eukaryota; kingdom Metazoa; phylum Arthropoda; class Ostracoda; order Podocopida; family Darwinulidae; genus Darwinula; species Darwinula stevensoni. The sequence continues at coordinate 1,419 of CAJPEV010000235.1, forward strand.
ACTCTGATCAAATACAAATTCAATAAATGTATTGTCAAATATATTTGCTTATTTCCAATGGCGTTGAAGTCATCAAAAGGCGGACTTTCTGGCCAAAATGACCCGTCATTGATACTTAAATGACTTTTTAAGATTCTTTTGATTTTTTCTCACTCACCAATTTGAGTGAGAAAAACTTTTGCAATTAGGATTCCGCGTGGGCAACGCAGTTGACCCTTTTTTCATCATCGATGTCGTCAGGAGAAAGAACAATACATAATTAATCTTTCTCATGGAAACAAATGTATACTTCTCTCTTGAAGTGATATGTTTCTCCCTCAAGTTTTTTTTTTCCTCGTTCAGGCCAAAGCATTTTCTCTTCACGATCACTGCATCACCTTCGCCCATCTCATGATTCAGCAATGGAGAGAGTCAATCGGAAATGAGAATGTTTCGATGATTCGAGCGAATGCTAATGAGTTTGCATCTTCCGGCCGGATTGCGCCATGCAATCGCTCGGGGTCCACGAATTCCCGAGGTCGATTGTCGGTCACGAAAGCTTTGCCGGCACGATCAAACTGGTTTGCGACCTGTTGGATCTGCTGGAGACAGAATTCGAATTAATTAAAATGATGGAGCTATTATCTACTCCGCATGTCTTGAAGCGATTGTTCGAGTTCCCTTACGTGACAAGTTCTGCCTCTAACAATATCGAATGAGCATTAAAGGCCACATGGAAAGACTTGAAATCTCTGCTAGAGGAATAAAACTACGCCATACAGCATTCAATCCCTCGTACGGGCTCCAGTCGAGTATCATGCATTCTGGAGCGAGTGGAAGCCCACGTCCCCAGCCCGGCCCATCTGCACGACGCCGCTTTTCTTTCCCAGAGCTCGTCTTTTCGGTCGTAGAATCGAAGCTAGAAGCATAATCCTCGATAAGGTCGGTGATGAGTCCAATTGAGTCCACGCCCTAATCTCAGGGAGCACTGACGCCATCCTGGCCTCCTAAGAATCCTTTTGGAACGTGCAAGATTTTATCCGCGTAGGAGATCTAGAATTTCCCGAAAGCGTACGTGAACTTCATTCAATCATATTTCAATTAAATGAAGTAATAAGGGATTGATATCCCGGACACTCCACGGAACCTAGAAGAGGTGGTCCATCCTTTGACGTGTGCCGTAATCCGTACAGTCAGAGGTAGGCAGGCGCCTGCATGGGAGCGAAAGCGACGAACCCATGCATAACACCCATGCATAACACCCATGCATAACATGGATTCCGCCTTGGAATCCATGTTATGCATGGGTGTCCGTTGACAAATTGCGCATTCGGAGACGAATGAAATTATTGGCCGGGACACGAGTAGGACAAGCAACAACAAAGAGAGGAGTCAGCATATATTCTAATAAAATCTACAGTATATGGCGATGCATAAACTGCATTTCTTTGGGGAGCCATCAAATCAATCGGAATTTGCTGGAGAATGATTTTCGGATTCAGCTTAGCTTTTCGACAAATCACAGGCTTGTTAACTATCGGTATTTGCCTTTCTTCTGTGTATTTCTGCAATATGTCAGCTTGGGACTTAAGATAGTTCAAATTGCAGTAGGTAATTTATAGTATCGGTAATTTATAGCATCGAGTTTCGATAGCTCTCCAGGTTTCCACAGTTTTACGGAACATTGCTCTTAAGAATTTCAGGCAGAATTTCTTTTCGCATCAAAATGAGCACTCCGCATTTATCATCACTCCTATTGGAAATGCTTTGCACTCTCCGAACAGTTCTGTCTCGCCTGATCTTCAATAGACTCGTGAGATGGGCGAAGGCCAGGGAAAGATCGGGAAGGGAAAAATGTTTTCGCTTGAATGAGAAGAAAATTTTCAGGGAGAATCACGTCTCTTCAAGAGAGAAAATCTACAGGTTTTTATGGGAAAGATTAATTATCTATTAATCTTTCTCATGACGACATTGATGATGTCCCATCATTGCGTGCTCATCAGCAGTGTTCTTAGATGAAAACCATTTTTTTTTTTAGGGTTAACATGCGGAATCCTAATTCCGAAGGGTTTTCTCATTCAAGTGTAATTTTCTGACTCAAAATGGTGAGTGAAAAAAAAATCCAAAGATATTCAAAAGTCATTTAAGTATCAATGACAGGTCATTTTGGCCAGAAAGTCCGTCTTTTGATGACTTCAACTCCATTTGAAATAAGCAAATATATTTGACAATACATTTATTGAATTTGTATTTGATCAGAGTGCCTACAAACCAACGGGACGAAGGACGTGCTCCAAAACCCATTCAGAGATCAGCTGCACCCCGAAGACGCACCCATTCCCGTATGCATCAGTCCGGCTTCGCTTCAGAAATGAAACTGTCCGGCTTCGCTTAAGAAAGAACGCAGAAAACCCCTTCTGAACATGAGCTGAATCCTTTCCCAAGACCGAATTGCAGCCGTACTTGGAGCAAGGAAAGAGAACCTACGAATCCTCCAAGCAGATTCTGCAGATTACTGTTGAGGGCCCGAGACGCTTCTGTCAGATGACGTCATCAAAATCGCAAGTGCTTACAACAAGGAAAGCGGCATGACCATGTTCTACTTGGAGGTGAGGAAGCTCCATGACACTCCTTGAAAGAAGCGTGACTACGTGTACCGATATGTAACAATGATTCGCAGGTGTTTATGAAAAATGCCACCAGGAAAAAATGCCACCAGGAAAATTATGCCACCCGGAAAAAAAAAGAAAAAAAAAAATTCTGTTCAAATAAAGAGAAAGATATGAATGAACAACACATCCTTCATTTTTGGGGCCTGAATTCTGAAGGAACTTCTGAAGAAAAATTCAGATTTTATATGTTCGGGCCAAAGAATGAATTTTCTTTCCGTTGTCAATTGAAAATATAAAATCTAATATTATGAGAAACGTCATATTACAATACCAATAACAATTCAGAGTCATCTCAAATACTGAATACATCAAATCGAATTCCATTTGTCGCTCCCCCCACGCATGATCTTGTCTTCGTGGCGACAGTCGCAAGATTCCGACCAAGATCGTGGCTTACAAAGTTTGCTGGACTTGGTCGCTGCCGAATGCGTAAAGGATTGGCGACTTGTGGTCGTCCGTTATTTTGCTGAAATCGAAAAGACTCGCACTGTAATTGATTTTCGCTGGGACACGGAGGTCAGAATGTCATTAGATGACCTGCGAATTCGCCTGAAATCGTATCGATTTGTATAATTTATTTTTCCCAGGCGTCCCAGCAGCATCTTCGAAGATGAAGCCAGGAAGAAATGACATTTCTTTTTGGATGAATCTTCTACTCGGGTTGGAAAAGAAAACATCCACGTGGTTTCGCTCCCTCCATTTTCGCTATTTTAATTTATGGATATATTTCCAATGAAAGGAAAACTGAATGAAAGAACTGAGTGATAATAGGGGAAAATAGAATACAAATTTAGAGTAATGTACAATGAAATCGACAAGAGCCTCATGGATGTCGGATGATTCTTTGCAGAGAAACTTCGTTAAGATCTCCTAAACCCAGTCAGCAATTTTTCTTCGGGCCATCGATGGCTTCTCGCCGACGCGCATATGAGCCGTAGTTGGGCCATCATTGTTATATGGTATGCTCACGGTTGGTTGAAGCCGGCTTATAGTCGGGGATGTCCTGTTGGCCATTCATTCGGCCAACTTTGGCTAATTGTTGGAATGCCGCACATGACCGAACCATCGGCAGAATTTTCACAATGGTGGAAAGGTATAGGAAAAAAAAAACGAAAAAGAATTGCATCTAGAGTTTCACGTATCTTAGAGTGATGAGATTGCATCTTTTGACCTCTTAACGCTCCTTCATCTGGTAGAGATGAAGGAGCAGGGCCTTACTTTAGTAACTTACGCGATTAAACTCTAGCCGCCAAGGATATCGCAAACAACACCCCTTCTGGATGCTGAGACGTCCAGGAGCGGAACCACGTGGGAAAGCAAAGGTGTCTGTCCTCCCTCAGATGGTTAGACATACCTTAAACATAATTGAACACGGACGATAACTCCTGTAAACGAAGATTACACAGTCGCATGGCCGATTGAGGATAGGAGAAGAATCCTCCCACGGACCTCCGGGCCGGAAGTTCCTGGTTTATTCCAGAGCAAGGTCACATCTTCAGAGAAACGTTAAAAGGAATTCGATTGTCTTCCTCTGAGATCTATGTGGGAAACCATAGGGAACCATATCAAAGGGACAGGGGACTCATCTCATTAGTATCCGGGAATGGACTGCCCACTACGACCACTTTGACTCAATCTCGCGCTGGTTTTCGGAACCTTCTCAGACACATTGGCTTATCTTCGGCGAATGATTGGTCAGCCAACTAACAAGTGACTCATAGGTGCGAGTTGGCCTGCCAATCATTCGCCGAAAATGGGCCAACTCCCCCAGCAGTGGCCCGAAGATACACCAACGAAAATTTTTGACAGGGAAGAGGACTCGGTGATGAAAACCAAACCAAACCATGAAAACCAAAAATCGGTTATGAAAACACAAGATAAACTAAGAAACTAATTTTATCTTTCACCTCGAATTCATAGTCTTATAATTCGAATTTTTGGCGTTCGCCGCTACGTCTCGGTTTTCCACCGACTCTGTCGAAGTTTGTACTCTTTCGACAGAGATTGTAGTTGAAGTTATCTTCGGCAGTCGGGGGGGGGGGGGACCGAACGTTTTCGGGAATCCCTTGTGAATTAGGATTCCCGATTTAAATTTTCTCAGATGAGAGGATTGAGTCCTACTGACCCTTCTCCGAACGATCTCCTGGGAGATCGAATTCCGAGAGGTAGGAAAATTGATCACGGCACTCGCCTCAATTTTAAGACCCTCTGGCAGACCCTCTGTCACATGGGAAAAATTTAGTGAAGCTATATTTGATCGACAAACGAGATTATTAATTTTACCTCACCAACTTCGTTGATGAGGTAAAAATAATAGTGAATTTTCCAACGCTTTAGGTATTACTCCGTCAACTCAGGCATTTGTTGTTTTAGTGATACATGAACACCACTGATTTAAAATAATAAGATTTTTTCACAATGATTAAAACTTTTATTTTTCCACTTTTGGCCAGGTTTTCACGATTTCTGTACCACTGTGCATCAGGCGGATGATGATTTTTCCGGCTTCAAGATATACCTGCTTGTCCCTGCTTGTTGGAAACCGCTGGATAAAGCAGAATATATTAATATGATAGCATAGCACCATAGCACAGGTTCATGGATCGGAGAAGTTCTGGGCCTTCGACAGGACCTTCTATCGTCGAGATAAGCTTCCCGGAAACATGAAAATGGACCAGCCCTTTCAAGCCGGATTTCCGGGGGTTTATTGAACACCTTGCTGACGTCTTCCAAAGGCGCGAATGCAAGGAAATCTCGTCTCACTTGACGTGGTTTTCTGGGAAGACTGGGATCAAATGCCAGATTACACAAAGTGGAATCACTACTTTCACAAGGATGTCGTCCTTGTGAGACAGGAATCTCTTCACATATAATTTTCCTCCTTTTATAACCCTGAACAGGTTTTTCGAAATGTATTTTTTTTTTTCTTCAGGATATCACCTCCAGATGTCGTTTAACTTACCAAGTGACTACCCCGATTGGGAACGGCCTGATCTGGAGCAGGGACGCCGTGACCATCGCGTATTGGAACAATGGGTGCACGTCGAAATTTCGAATACAGAAAGAGAGAATGTTGAATTGCAGGAATGTAGATGTCATAATAAGTCGGTCACGCTTAACGTCGAACATCCAGTGCGGGAGGAGGCGCAGTCGGACGAGAAGTGCTCTAGTGTTCATCTGAGAATGAGGAGTGGACTAATCACCGAACTCCTCTTTTGAAGCTTATGCTTCTCTCTCCAGTTCCTACTCTATGAGAAAGCCGCAGATGTGACCAACGGTAACAGCGGTGAGAGGCGTTGCGACGACATGACATGAAGCGTGGCATCGGTGAATAGAGGGAGGGGGAAGGAGGTATCGTATGGATATATGGCAATATATATGGCAATTGAAAACATCATTTTCTGCCCTTCAGCAGCCTTCTTGCATGGAAAACTATTAACAATGAAGTTGAACAACAATGAGTGGCTCTTATCGCAGCCGTATTTGAATTATTTGAACTATTTGAATTCATTTGAGAACTTTGACGAGCCGGGTTGCCTTGGAGCTCCAAGAGCGAGGGTCGCTTTCACTTTCTTCGCTCTCGCCGCGCGTTTTACGCTGTTGCACGCATCCACTTTCCCCAGGAGTCTCGATCTGATGAAGGTCCGGCTCCACTCATGACATTCTCTTCATCATGCGTGGGATGCACACTCGTGAAGGCAGCTGCGGTGCGTTCTCCCGCATGACGCAGCGACTCACGTACGCCTTGAAGGGGAAGGGCAGGAGGGACGAATGCAAACGGGTGACGCTCGTTTCCAAGTGGTTACATCTTATCATAAATCAAGGGCGGAGAAAAAATGCGCGGCTGTTGGAACGACAATACTTGAAAAAAGGATTAAAGCTGCCGCTGCGTTCATCCCAACTGGTACGCATCGACATGCTTCCGATTAAGGAAATTCATTTCAGGATTTTTCCTTTGCTGGTTCAGACAAACGAGCACTACGTAGTTCGCTCGTAAAATATTTGGAGATCCCCCGAGTCTAAGGATCCTCACAAAGCGTCCACTGGAAGCCACCTGGGGAGAACTACAGGTGGCTTACAGGAGGATGACAGAGGGAATGGAAGTGGAAGTCGGTATGCGCTTGGGAGACTGGAGGGTTCCCACGTATAATGGGAGAATCTCTTCAGATTCTCAACATTTACAGGAACGAATTCCTTTCTTCAATCTAGAGTATAATTTAGGGAAAGAAATGAGGAATGGAGCATGCCATGGCGTTTATTTAGTCATGGAAAAGAAGAAAGGCATTCATCTCGATACAAGAATCAAAAGAAGTCTCAGCGCAGTTCCCAGAGCATGCCTTTTCGGAGGGAAGAACGAGATCTCTTTTTCCCTTGCGAACCCATTTGCGTCTGTATTCGATTCCAGCTGTTAGCAGCCTGACCAATTATCGCATGGGGGCTGAGTCATCCGAAGCGAAGAACGGGACGAAGATGAGGCGTGCGAGAACGGGAACCCTCCAATGATCCCCCGTTCGCCCTGGTTAACTGGAGGTTAACCAATAACGAGTTTCATTTTAATTTTGAGGTTTCATTTTAGTTATTTGGTTGAAGCGGGTACACTATTTGTGAGCATTGGCCAACACATATGATGAAATGCCAAGGAGAGGCACTCCAAATGGAATGACTTCCTAACTTTCAGCCAAATAATCAAAATTTCCTGTCCAAACGTAACCATTATTGCAGACATTCATAGAAATGCGAGGAAAATTTGCTTGTTCCAGCACAACCAAAGAGACATATCGAGATATGTGCTGCTCTGTGGCCATGTATTGTGTAAAATGGTTCAATGTTATGCGACAAAATGGCCGTGTTTTTCATATCATTTTCACTAATGACATTTAAGGCCATCTTTCCTCCGTAGAACCTTACTAGGCTGTGGAACCGATCATTGATCAATCCTGTAGGAAGTGGATTCATGCCTTTGTCTCAAATCCCGGCTAAAATTGATGAGAGATTCTTCAATTGCCATTTGGACGAATCCTCGAAATATTGGAATAGCGGAGGTTCCCATTCGAGCCGAACCTCAGACAATTGTCCGAATTCCGACTGTATGCGATGAGGGGAAGGGGTCCCCTTGCTCAAACTTGTTTTCGGGCAATAGTCCGAAATCCAGCTGGATGGAGAGGAAAGCCTTCTGCATGAGCCGGGCACTTTGCCCCAAATCCAGACGGATTTCGGAGAAATGGCCAAAATCCTCCGTGACGCGGGGAAAAAAAAACCTCATACTTCAGGCGCGTTTTGAACGAACAGCCGAAACCGTATCAATACAGGAATTGTTATGTTCTCCAATGGGACTTCTGTCTCCTCTGGAAATTCCAAAAATCGGTCTCAAATCGCCTCCTCATAAATTTCATCCAGAGATTTTCGACCTTCAATCAACTGGGATCAGCGTATTAATATCATTGTCAACATATCTCAATATTCCTCCTTCCTAAGAGGGAACTTCTCATGTTCCCATAATAACAATGACAAGTGACTTTTCATAACCATTTCATTCATCTTTCATTGATAATTTTACAAAAGCCAACACTCTGACGGGCGCCAATTTCACATGGGAGTATTCGTACAGTAAAGTACAGTAACATACATCATTTAGACATCGCAGAGCATTAGAAACGCGGGAGGACTGCTTCCATGTCTTGAAGTAGCAAGAACGAAGGAGAGAGGAATCATAATTTCATACTTTCTAATCAACTGCAGAAAAAAAGAAACAATATCACATCAGATGAAATCCATACCCAATCGATGCAATTAGCGGAAACAAAGAGAAGGAAAAAAGAGACAGAGAAGAAGGCAGCAGGTGCTGTTACACTAGGGGGGGGGGGGAAACAAACAGGAAAAGTCCAAATTGTTCATGGTTGAGTAAAGGCAATTAGGAACAATAACACTTGAAGTCATGTTGATAAATTTCCCCAATCATCAGAGTCGCTCCAGGAATTCTTTGTATCTCTTCCATGCTTCTGGTGCTTCACCCATATCACCCATTGCCTTCCGATGCTATCTCATTGGATTCCATGTGCGCCTCGGTTCCTGCAAATGGGACACATTTCTGATTCAGACTAATATTTATCAACCATCACTTTCATCTCAGAAAAAGACAGGCAGAAAAGACTGACCTGTTTTCCTGAGCTACTTGGCTATCGATGGTCATCCATGGCTTCAAGATTCTCCATGACTCATTCCATTCCCTCATTTTGATGTGTCATGACCGCTGAAACATGAGTGAGATTTTTGTCATTTCCATGTAACTACATACATTTCAATCGTTTTTCGAATGAAAATAGGCAAGATTTCGCAAAAGAAAAACTAGAGATATTGCATTGCATGGATCAGCAACATTTTAATTTTCACAAAGGCAAATATTCTGAAATTCTTAGTTGACCATACTGAAAGGACTCATGTTCCTACAGAAAATTTTCAGGGACTCTGGGAGGTCTGAAACTTCTGTAAATACAAAGAAATCAAGAATGGTAGCTACTAATCACGTCTTCCTCATCGCCAACGTTGCAATCACTGCAAAAGTGGTAGCACATTGATTTGCACGAGAGTTCGTTGAAATGCCCTTCAGCTGGAAGGCGCATGACACAGTGCAGCATTCGTATTTGGAGGGAAAATCACAGGGTGACACCATGCTTGCTATGAGACTGAATCTGGTGGTTCCTGTCCCTATGCCTCGCCTCCCCTCGACCTCCTTCACCCTTTGCAACCCCGGATTCATGCCTCAGCGCGAGGTCTCGTCGATTCTCGCTCGAGGCTTAGTCACGCGGAAAGGAAATTCAGTGCGGGATGACGAGCGAGAGGCCTGGATGGCGTCAGTGCTCCCCTGAGACTAGGACGTGGACTCACGTGGACTCATCACCGACCTCATTGGGGCCCATGCAATCCTACGACCGAAAATACGAGCTCTGAGAAAGAAAAGCGGCTTCGTGCAGATGAGCTGGGTACTGGACCCATACGAGGGATTGAATGCTGTAGGACGTAGTTTTATTCCTCTAGCAGTGATTTAAATCCTTTCCATGAGGCCTTTAATGCTCATTCGATATTATTAGAGGCAGACCTTGCCACGTGAGGGAACTCGAACAATCGCCTCAAGACATACGGAGTAGATAATAGCTCCATAATTTTAGTTAATTCGAATTTTGTCTCCAGTAGAGCCAACAGGTCGCAAACCAGTTTGATCGTGTCGGCAAGATTTTCATGACCGACAATCGTCCTCGGGAATTCGTGGACCCCGAGCGATTGCATGGCGCAATTCGACCGGAAGACGCAAATTCATTAGCATTTCGCTCTAATCATCGAAATGTTCTCCTTTCCGATTGCTTGTCTTAATTAGCTGAATCACGAGATGGGAAGGGAAGGGAAAATGCTTTCGCTTGAATGAGAAGAAAATCTGGAGGGAGAATCACGTCAATCGGAGAGAGAAATATCCATTTACTTTCAATATTTCATTTATTTTACCCCCCCCCCCCCCCCCCCCCCCCCCCCCCCCCAGGAAATCTTTTGATTGTGACGCAGGATGAGATGATTCCATTCTCTGAAAACTTATTGGAAATTTATCCCTCAATTAACAATTGATCTATTAAGATTTCTCGCTTTAAATTATATATCCAGCCCATCTACCCTTTCCCAGGGCGCAGAATAGATCAGGATCAGTTCCCCTCCTCGATCCACCTGCACCTCCACCCATCGCCCCCACCCCCATCTCCAACCACCCTCCTGAGGTTCTAGCATTGCGACGAGATGATTAAAAGAAGGTGCATCCAAACGAGGGATGCTTTGCATCTTTCATCGCTTCATTCTCAACAAATGGAAACTAAAAGTAATATATTACTTGAGTAATTGGTGGCAATTCAAAACTTTAAATATTAAGGACGTGGATAATAATCAGCCGCATCCCAGCGTTAACCTGTCTCAACATTGCAATTGAATGCATTTATTCATTGGATATGTATATATATATATATAAATTAATATTTATGCTGCTACAACCCGGGTGGCTTTTTTTTCCATTTCCATCTCGGGTGGCTTTTTTTGCGGGGGGCTTAACTCCGAGTCGCTCAGTTGATTGCTGCATGCCAGGGGATGAACCGCCCCTGTTTATTAAGAACTTTGGAAAATAGTGCTAATGACCTCTAGGAAACACACGTAGACCGACCAGAACAGCAGGAAACGTTTTTCTTGCGGTTGGTGTCAGAAATCGAACTTGATCAAATTTGACGACAAGGAAACTCGTGGCTCTTTGCTCTGCAGAATTCGACTTCGTTATCGCAGTCGCGAATTTCTTGTCGATTTCAAAATTTTCAAAGGGAATATTCTAATGTCTGTTGACTTCATGTCCCGGGGAGAAAACGTGACCTCAACCTTCACCATTGCAGTCGGTGGTGGACGTCCCAGCAGACGTGATCTTCCGTGAGGATTGGAACCACGTGGCAGATTACCCGAAATGGAATCCCAACCTCATCCACACTGAAGTCATCCTCGTGAGTTACGCCAGCATCTATGCGATTTCTGCGGGAAAATCGGCAAAACCCCCCCCCCCCCCCCCCCCCCTCGCCAGGACATCACCCCGAGATGCCACCCCCCCCCCCCCCCCTCCCCACCCCCTCGCCAGGACATCACCCCGAGATGCCGCTTGTCGTACCAAGTGTCGGCGCCGCTGGGGAACGGCCTGATCTGGAGCAGGGACGCCGTGATCGTCACGTACTGGGGCAATGAGGGCAACGCCACGCACATCGCTTTCGCCAGCTCCACCTGGCCCGCGTTTCCTCCGTCCGATCGATACGTCAGGTGAGCGGCTGCACGGACCCTGCGCGGATCGTGTCCCATCATTCGCATTCTAAGAGGACACGAGAGGTCTGGAGGTCTGGAAGTTTTTGCGCATGGGATTTGTGTCCAGCTCGACTCAGTCCGATTTGAGTAATTTAAGCTACTTAGCATGTTACAGGTACTTTTCGTCATACTTTGCAGCATTTTCCCAGTATTTCTTATGGTATTCTAACTCTGTATTTTCATTTTTTCGGCGAAAAAATATTAACCGGAACTGAATGGAAACGAGCAGATCAATGAAGAAACACTTGCAATCGTCATTCCGCAGGGCGACGGTCTATCCCCAAGGCTTCACCCACACCCCGCTGCCTGGTGATCCCGAGAGGACGTTCGTCCAGTGGGTCTACCACGTGGACGTCCATCTGGCTTTAGTCCCTGCGCGGGTGCTCGACCTCATCCTCCCGAAGGCCTGCCGGGACAACTTCGTTCATTTCATTGAGCACGCGAAAGGGTTGAGGCGGGCATCAGAGAAAGTGTGACTCTTGTATTTATTATTTATTTTAGGTTTGAGGAAAACTTCGGTGGTTAGATCTTACGCGGACATTTCCCAGCTCGAAAGCATTACTGTTTCCATCGGACGTCGTCCACCTCATCAACATTCGATCTTATTTCATGAGCTTTTGAGCATGTTGGGGGGGGGGGGGGGGGGGGGGGGGGGGGGGGGACAATGAAATGAACGAAGTTGTCCCGGCAGGCCTTCGGGAGGAAGGGGGGGTGAAGGGGGACGGAATTAAAGGCGATTCCAACCTTCGCAATGTTTAGACCTTTCTCGAGAATTATTCATGGAAAATAAATGCTTAATGTCTCATTTCCTAGCTCCGAGATGGACTTTGTAAGGGATGGATTGTTTTTCACTTTTCCTGTCGAGTGAGTCCGATTTCATCTAAACAGTGTCCATGACCTTTGACCTGAAACGACATAAAAACGTCGTTTTTAATTATAAGAGTTTGCACATTTGTAGAAAACATTCCAATAAGTTGCTCAACATTCGAAGAGAGTATTTAAATTAGTTTACGAAATAAATTTGTTAAAAAGAAGAGAAGGCACAATACACGCTTCTTTTCTTGAGAAAGGAATTCGCCTGCAACCGTATCGAAGAGAGGAATTTTTTTTTTCCAGGCAGAATCTTCGAAGATAAAGCCCGGAAGTTATGGCATTTATTTTTGGATGAATCATCTACTCGGGTTGGAGAAGAAAACATCCACGTTTGTTCTCTCCCTCCATTTTCGCCATTTTAATTTACGGATATATTTCCAATGAAATAAAAACTCAATGAAGGAACTGAGTGGTAATAGGGAAATTGGAATAAAAACTTTGAGTGGTGTACCATGAAATCGACAAGAGCCTCAAGGATGTCGGATGATTCTTCGCAGAGAGAGCTCAATAAGCTCTCGTAAACCGAATCAGCAATTTTTCGTCTGGCCCTCGATGGCTTCTCGCCGACGCGCATATGAGCCGTAGTTGGGCCATTATTGCTATATGGTTGGCTCACGGTTGGTTTAAGCCGGCTTATAATAGGGGATGTCCTGTTGGCCATTCATTGGCCCAACTTTGGCTCATTGACTTTTCGCAATGCTGAAAAGGTGTAGGAAAAAAAACACAAAAAATTGCATCTCCAGTTTCATGTATCCTAGAATGATGAGATTGCATCTTTTGACTTCTTAACACTCCTTCATCTGGTAGAGATGAAGGAGCAGGGCCTTAATCGAGTAACTCACACCGGTACACTTCAGCAGCCAAGAATTTCACAAGCAACAACAAACAACAAGCATGCTGAGACACCCAGTAGCGGAATCACGTGGGAGGCAAAGGTTCTCCTTCAGAAGGTTAGACGCTCCTTACACGTAATTGAGCAGTAAAGGATAAGGATCCTCCCACGGACATCCGGGCCCTAAGTTCCTGGTATATTCCAAGGCTACATCTTCAGAGAAATGTTAAAAGGGATTCGATTGTCTTCCTCTGAGATCTATGTGGGAAACCATAGGGAACCATGTCAAAGGGACAGGGGACTCATCTCAGTAGTATCCGGGAAGTGACTCCTCACTACGACCACTTTGACTCCATCTCACGCCGGTTTTGGGAAACTTAGCAGCCACATTGGCCTATCTTCGGAGAATGATTGGTCAGCCAACTCACAAGTGACTCACAAGTGACTCACAAGTGACTCACAATTGTGAGTTGGCCTGCCAATCGTTCGCCGAAAATGGGCCAATTCCCCCAGCAACGACCCGAAGATAAACTGACGAAATTTTTTTTACTGGGAATAGGATTCAGTGGTGAAGAGAAGCTTCGAAAAGTTCGTTAGTGCTGAGTCAGGCAGGAACTTCCCGATGGAGTTTAGTGGAATAGGTCAAAGTGAAGAAGATGACGCAGCGCGATGCGGGCCTTCCTTTGGCTGACTCAGCAGCGGGGCTTCTGGGGCCCAAGTGGACTGCGGCTCGGGACGGACCAGTCGGTCGTCGGTTCGGTCTGGATTAGCCTCGGGAACGCGTCTTGCTCTGAGAGCAATTGATGAGCAATGGTGGGTTCGTTCTCCCATGAAGGAAGGGTCGTTTTCCAATGGAAGGAGGGTCGCTCTCCTATCCGACGAACTTTGGGTGATGTCCGCCAAAATCGGTGATGAAAACACAAAAAAAACCGTAAAAAAAAAACTAATTTTATGTTTCACTTCGAATTCATTGTCTTATAAATCGAGTTTTGGTGTTCGCCGCTATGTCTCAGTTTTCCACTGACTGTCGAAGCGTGTACGCTTTTGACAGAGATTGAAATTGAAGTTAGCTTCGACAGTCAAGGGGGGTTGAACATTTATGGGAATCCCTTGTGAATTGGGATTCCAGATTTAAATTTTCTCATCCGAGAGGATAGAGTCCTACTGACCTTCTCCGAACGAGCTCCTCGGAGATCGACTTCTGAGAGAAATGAAAATTGATAAATTGATTGATCTCCTCCATTTTAATACCCTTCAGTAGACCCTCTGGCACATGGGAAAAAATTCAGGGAAACTATATTTGATCAGCAAACGAGATTATTATTTTTACCTCACCGATAAATCCATCAATATCCTCATGAAAAAAGTCAACACGGTGTATCGCAACTGAACGTGCCTTGGGCATATTAACCAGGTGCGGCACTTCTATCCCTCGATTGCAGTGAGGTGAATCGGTGAATTTTTAAAATTTTTTAAATGCAGAAATGGAAGTTTATTCTTCAATTATTCTACTCTGCCACCTATTCTGCGCGTTCTCGTATTTCTTCATTCACGTTTTTTTTCTTTTTGAGCCTTATTATTACTCTTATGAACATAACTTGTGGCCGTTTTAAAATTCAGCGTCGCTGAATTTGGGCTCGGTAAGGCTCACATTAAAGAGGTTATAACCTCTTGTGAATCAATTAATTAGGTTCTGACAATAACGGATATTCCGGTCGGAATCGCATCTAAAGGTCAGAAAAGGTCAGAAAACGGTGAAATAACTTAATGCAGATTGCATCTGATGATGACCAAAGGCCGAATTTCCCACGGAAAGGCAACAAATACCGAATGGGTGACTCGTAGTAATGTCAAAATCAATCTCGAAGGTACAGAGTTCGTCTAAACCTGACCAAAAGTGGAAAAATGAAGTTTTAATGATTGTGAAAAATATATCATTAACATAAATCAGAGATGTTCCAGTATCACTAAAAAACAAAATTTTTGCGTTTCTCCCTCCCCAATTGATGGAGTAATTACTTAAAGTGCTGGAAGCTTCACGACAGGCATAGGTGTCGTTTTGTAGTTGTCCGTTTTCTGGTAATGGCTGTTTGGAAATAAAATAACTTATTCATAGTAAGAAAATGAAATTTACTCTGACGAAAGGTGATGATCGGTTACTTCTTTTCTATTTAGTTGCTAGCCTTTTCAAGAATAAGATTTGTCCATAAATTGGTTTATATTGGCGAAATGTCTTCATACAAAGCAACGTTGCAAATGGCAATATATTAGCCATTCTGACCACCCGGGCAAAACCGGGCAGCTAGAATTATCATGACTGGATGACAATCATATTTGAGACTAATTTTAGGAAAGCAAATACTTGGTATCTATTGGCACACAATTTTCCATGGAACAAGTTCCCAGGTCTGCGAAAAAAAAGTTGAAGTTAAAAAAAAAAGAGTTTCATGATGGCCCAATTTATTGGCAAATCTGATTTTTTCACAAGGCTAGCAACTAATGGAAAAGAAGTCACTTATAATCACCTTCCTTCAGAGAAAATTTCATTTTCTTCCTATGAAGTGGCTATTTTATTTCAAAACAGCCATGACCAGGAAACTGACGATTATATCTATGCCTGTTGTGAAGTTTCCAACGCTTTAGGTAATTACTCCGTCAATTGGGGAGGGAGAAACTCAGACATTTGTTGCTTTAGTGATACATGGACACCACAGATTTAAAATAAGATTTTTTTTACCAATTATTAAAACTTCATTTTTCCACTTTTGGTCAGGTTTTGACGAATTCTGAACCACTGTGCACCGAGCGGTCAATGATGTTTCCATCTTCAAGATACACGATCTTTCGTTTCGTCACTGCTTGTTCGAAACCGCTGGATGAAGCAGAAAATGTTAATATGATCGGCAAACAAGCCACGACATTCCTCCGCGCGTGCATCAGTTGAAGTTGCTGAACGTGGGTCCCCCAGCCGAGTGCGCAGGCGAACATTCCATACCACAGGTTCATGGATCGGAGAAGTTCTGGGCCTTCGGAAACATGTAAATGGACCAGCGCTTTCAAGCCAGATTCCGGGGGATTTATTGAACACCTTGCTGACGTCTTCCAAAGGCACGAATGCAAGGAAATGTTATCATTCGGATTTTCAACATAAATCGATCCATCTCAACTCGTTCCTCTTGAACATATATCCATTGAATTCCTGCATTTCCTTGCCTTGTAATTGCCTCGGAACTCGTATCTTAGACCCATACCGAACTTTGCAGAGAAGGGGAAGTCTGGCAGAGTAAACCAGCTTTGCCCATGGCATTCGTTCTTCCGAGTCTATCGATCTTCCAACCTTCCAATGTTCCAACGAGTCTGCATTGCAATTCTTCGCCAATTCTCTTTCGATTCGGCGTGCTCTCTGCGTCTCGTTTGTTCGTCTCTAAAAATCTCATTCTTCCGATACCGACCCATTCCGGTCATCGTATGCACACCGCAATATAATGAGGAAATCTCCATGCGCTGGCACCATGGAACATTGCACAATATTTCCATCCTGAGAATGTTAGGGCAAGGGCAAGGAATGACAGGAATGGGTAGCATGTTACTTAACTGGCGATGAGAATGGGACAATCATCCCCTGTGAAGAACGAGCTGGCTTTTGCAAGTTCGCTGACATGCAATTCCATGATCAGACTCGAGAGAGAAACAGTCGGAATCAGTCGGAATTCAGAGAAGAACCGTTGCTGTTGGATATTTCCAATGATGACAGAAGCATAAGCCCTCTGTGATTTCCCTCTTCCTGCTTCAAAAGGTAGTCTAATCATTTATCGCTCGAAGCTTAGTCATCCAAAGGGAACATCCGGTACTAAATGGCGCGCAGCCGGACAAATGCTTGGAACCCTCCAGTATTCAACTAAGAATGGGACGTGGGCTCATCACAGACCTCCTCTCTCGGAGCTTATGCTTCTCCCTCCAGTTCCTCCTCTATGAGAAAGTCGCAGAGGTGACCAACCCTGGCAGTGGTAAGTGTTGTGATGGCATGATGATGGGAAGCGTGCCATCACGGATTTTATTGCTCCGAATGTGCTTCTGATGGCATATTGCGGAGACTCTATCGATATACTTATCAAGTTGAAATGTTTTATAATAGGTGTTAAGCAAAAAATGGCTTAGAAGGTTCAGAAGTTTTTCGACAGCATGTGTTATTATAGAGATTATAGGAACGTATTTCTTAAATTAACTATCTGCAAGTTTTAGACAAAGCTTTAACCTAAAACATGTTCAGGATATACCGTCCAACCCTAAGGAACCATAGAAACTACGAAGAGAAGGCAATTTCACACGAATCACATCATATCTCAAATACTGGATGAAGAGCGCAGTAGAAACATTGTTATCAATAACTGTTCAGCTCTTGGTATAGCTGATAATTTCCTGAAAAGCCAAGCTGGAAGTCGAAATCTCTTTCCTTGATTTCTAGGACCAGTCGTAAATATAGTATTCGCATGGCAATGTAGATTCCATATTTATAAATGCTATTTTTAGCGTAAGTCTGAGTCGGTCGTGTAGGTCTTCTTATTTTCCTGCTGCATTTTCTCTCGTTGCATGTCAGAACATGATTTTTAAAAGTGTACCTATTTATAAGGTAGAGTCCAGCATGACGTCGTTATATTCCTCCTAAAATTGGGCGACATTATAAAAATAAAACTAGTAACAGGCATTCAATCATTATTAGAAACTACTCCAATGAGATTAAATCGAAAGATTTAAACTTCAGGGATAGAGAACGAGGAGTTTTTCTGAAACTGCATTTTGAAACTTGAAACTGAATTGTCACTGGAGAGCCCATGAAAACGCGATGAGATCCCAAGTAGTATGAATTCCCGAATAGCATCTCTGTTAACTTAAACCATACCGCTGGATCAACTTTTCCGCTTCACTTTTGGAAACTCGTGACTCTGACCATAAGAATTCCTGAACCTTGAGGTGCTTCCCTTTCCTTGAGCTCTTGGAGAGGAGCCAAGTAGGCGAAAGGGGCGGCTAATCATGGACATTGCGAAAATTGCAGTGCATTGTTTCTAAAGAAAATTGCAACTTCATTATCATTAACTTGACCTAGGGAATGTGCGAATCACCTATCTGAAAAAAATTTCCTCTGCTCTGGAGGAACTTATTTTGAATTACTATTTCCGGAATTCGAGAGAAATCAAAATTTCTTCATGAATCTCCAAATGTGACCGATATATTCAACTGCCATAATTGATGACTTATCATTTTTCTGCCGATCTTATAACATGGAAAAATATAAACCAATGAGTCACATTCTAGACACTCATGATTTTCGGAGAAAGCAAAGCTCTTGGGCAATCCAAAACTGATTGAAAGACACTTCGACGATTTCTGCAAATGTCACCAAAAAATGTTAAACAGCACATGACATGTTTTTATAGCCCTCTTTTGATACATTTCCTTTTCTCAAGAACCACTTAATGAATTCCAATCAAATCCTTACGCTCTTCAGATGCTTATAAACCCTTTTCTTTGCATTTGGATGCCTTACTGATCAGAGAGCCTCCTACTTCACCGGACCAACGATGCATCCTATAACTTATCCAGAAGTCAGCTGCGGCTCGAAGATGAACCCATTCCCGTATGAATCGGTCCAGTTTCGCTTCAAAAATGAAGCAGTCTATGATTATGGACACACTCGAATTAACAATAATCAAATCCTTTCCCAGACCGAATTGCAGCCGTACTTTGAGCAAGGGAAAAAGACTTACGAATCATTCAAGCTGATTCTGGACAGGACTGCCTGGGAGCCAATGACTACGATGTCCGATGACGTCATCAAAATCGCAAGTGCTTACAACAGAGAAAGTGGCATCACCATGTTTTACCTTGAGGTGAGAAATCTCCATACCACGTTCAGCTTAGAAAGAGTGTGACAATCGGAGGGGATCTTCCATAAATCCCAGCCTACAAGGTCACCAAGAGAGAGCATCAAATTTGAAAGTGGTGTTTTAAGAAAGTAATATCCGTAAGAAATGAAGCGTACTTGGCTATTCTCATGGATCTGAATCTTCATCATTAAAAGTGCGCAGGAGAGGAAGAAACGATGTCTGCACAAGCCCGCTAATGTGGGATCGGTCGTCATCAGAAAGTGAGAAATCCCGCTCCAGCGTAAAATGTAAACTTTGTTCTATTGATGTTTTCCTTGCTCTCCTCCTTTCGCCTTTGGGTCGGGCGTCCATTCTGAAGGACACTGAAGATCTAAACAGCCTCGCAATAAATTTCCCTTCTTCCAATGCCGTTCGTTCCAATTCCTGTCTGGAGAATAAATGTCTCTGGCCTGTTCTGTTCATCAGGTTCTTGGAAAAACTTTTTCCTGATTAGGGTAAAATCGCCACTTTGCAGGAGAAGTCTGCATTTCATGAAATCCAATCCTGCATTGCGAAATTCAGATGTAGATTTACGAATATGAAATTGCATTCCTACCTTGAGGTCGAGAATCGATCGCAGAGCTTTCAGGCAAAAATGGACAGCTCATATTTGGGGAAAAAAAATGGACAGTTGACCAAAGAAATGCGACAAGGAAACATTTAAGGTTGCCGTACTCCACAGACTCTCCGAAGATAAAGATGGGAACCAGCGAGATGTGCCACAGATACGTTCATTATGGCGATTCCTAAATGCATCAGGACAATAAAATGTTTCCTAGAATGAAGATATTAGTGACGATAACTCCACAATTGCTGCTCAAATAAGGAAGAATTTCAATTACTTCTCTGAGTTTCCCAAGGTTTTAGACGAATGCATTGAGAAATTCGAACGCCTTCTCCAACCTCTCCCTTAGTTTCTCCACGGTTTAGGTTTCAATGCTCTTCGTAAATGTCTTAGCATTTTTTATCATCTATATATACGAACGATGATGGAGTTCGACGGCAGTTGCAAGCAGACGATGACTTGAGTGCTTGGAACTTCATGTAGCGAATTAATACTCAAACGTTGCCAGGGTCAAACGAAACGTCCTGCACGCTCATGTTGCTGTGTGTGCTGGGTTGCATGTGGACATGACTTTATGCATTGTAGTTGGTGGTGAACGTCTCAGCTGAAGTGGTTTTCCGGGAAGACTGGGATCATGTGCCAGATTACCCAAAGTGGAATCCCAACTTCCTTCACACGGAAGTCGTCCTTGTGAGACAAGAATAACTTCATATATCGTTTCCATCCTTTTATAGACCCGAGCAGGCTTTTAGAAATGTTTTCTTCTTCAGGATATCACGTCGAGATGTCGCTTGACTTACCAAGTGACTACCCCGATCGGGAACGGCCTGATCTGGAGCAGGGACGCCGTGACCATCGCGTATTGGAACAAGGAAGGCGATGCGACCTACCTCGCCTTCTCCAGCACCTCCTGGCCGGCATTGCCTCCGTCCAATCGATATGTCAGGTCCGTTACAGTTCGATTCCATCGTAGCGAGACCTGGGAAGGGGGACGTAATGAGGCACGGGCTGTCTTACATCAAAATTTATCGAAGCACCTTTAGATTTTTGTCTGCAAACTGAAACCAGTTAACGGCAAAGCCCCTCATTTGTCTCCAAGTGAAGTGAAATCCCATTCACTGCACGAATCCTAGGAAAAGAATAAATCATCATCACAACTATTATTAATGAAATCGTGATCATTTCCCGGGAAATCAACGTGGACTCTATAGTGTTCCTCTATCCTAAAGAGGAATATAAGTATCGAGTAACCCTTTTTTAGTCTTACTTATCAATCGTTTTTACTAAATCAAAAATAGAAGATTTTCCACAAAGTTGATGTACTCATTTATCCTTCGCAGGTGACACATCTACCCTTTTTGATAGGTAAATTAAAACTTCCTTTTATTAAGTTATAATAAATGGACCTGGGTTAATATGTTACCTTCCTAGTACACATGTGATCATGAAGGCGAGACGATTTCATTTAACCCCATTGTGTGAGCTTAATGTCATACTCCAATATCATCAGCCAATCTTTGCGTAAAACAACTTAGGGAATAATCAATGTGAGAATCATTGTCTTTATAAGATTTGAATTTTCCATGGTAATAGTTTTGGAATAGTACTCGAATAGGAAAGCTCATTTTTTTGTGTAATGACTCCTGTTTGGGAAAGCAAGCTTATTTTGGTCTAAGATCCTGGAATCTGTCTCGAACATGGAAATCATAAATGAGGTGCTGTCCGCATTTATTTCTACCTATGATGAGGCAAGGCGTGACACAGGACGAGGTGACATAACGTGCCTGTGAGGGAGATTTCTTGGAAAGAGGGAAGGAGGATTCTATGAACTGTGGGATAGACGGTAGCTCCATAACTCCATCTAGTGGGCTAAAGTGGAACTTTACATGATGCAAAAAATCATGCAAATGGTGTTTCACTCTCAACTATAAATGCTCTACTGTTTAACTCTGAAAAAGTAAACACCTGAGGCGTGTTTGGTAGCATCGATTCCTATTATTAACTATCTTATTGGGGATAAATATGGAGCCCCAGAGAATAACATATTTATTCATTTTCTTGTGCGTAAACCACTCGTTTTTATACCCCATTCAGAGGGTTGAATATCAACCCCTCCAGATAAAAAAAACTATATGCATATATTTTAAATTCAGGGGAGAGGATAAACATCTGAGTAACTCTTTGAGATTGCGTTATAACGACATCTATCAATTTTTTTATCATTTACCCCTTCAAAAATTTACCCTGATCCCTTTTGGCTTATTTTTGAGAACAGGAAGCGCAAGGTTTAGGGATCCTGAGCCACCTGCAATTCCTAAGATTACAGATGTTTGCTGCATGGGGAAGCCACAGATGAATTGGTTTCAATGAAGTGGATCTGCTTAAAATTAGCCGCTATTAACTTTTCATTATTGAACTTCCACTCGCAACCATTGATGCCTACAGGAATCAACAAGGGAAAAATTGAGTCTTTGAGTTTCGCAAATGAAAATTATTGCTGTTTATAGGAAATGGCTATTGAGACGTTGGGAGTCCGCGATCATAAATGTCTCTTTGCTGAATCTGCAGTAAAATATCATTCAAGTGTCCTACTTCCGTCTCTAGCATTCCCCAAGCACGTGTTTTTTGCATCTTCCTCATAGTTTCCGAATTGAACATGCTACCAAAGGGTTTTGCATCTATTTTTACTGCATGCCTATCCCGTACCTTCATTCAATAGATGGTGCAAATTTATCATTCCAAATCCACTGAAAACCAGGAAATCACGAAATGACCGGATTCCTTGTCCTACAGGGCGACGTTCTACCCTCAAGGATTCGTTTATTCTCCGCTGCCTGGCGATCCCGAGAAAACCCTCGTCCGGTGGGTCTATCACGTGGACGTCCATCTGGCTTTCGTCCCTGCGCGTGTCCTCAACCTCGTCCTCCCGAAGGCCTGCCGGGACAGCTTTATGTACTACCGGAAACACGCGGAAGACTTGATGAAGGAATGGAAGGGAGAGTGACTCTTGCATTTGGTGTTGCATATTAATCTTAAATTATTAGGACTGCATACTCCCACGGCATGAAATAACACCGGAGCTCCTTCCTTCCTGCATCGAACACCCCATGAAAATTAGATCTCATTTCACGAACTTGCGGACGTATTATTGAATATGCAGAGGAGCCTGATCCCGATGTTTCTTACACTGTTTTGTGCCTTCGGGGTTACGAAAGGACCAACTCTGCAAGTTACTCGTCTCCCCGCTTCACATTCCCCATCCTAGAATTCGAAGAAGAACACGACCTCACATTCACATTCAAAACACATGGTGTCAATCCAAACCGACATCTGAATGGATATTACGAATTTAACCGGTTAGACATGAAATTCTGAAAAATACACTTTATGAATTTTGAAAGAGCGGGTACACTGTTTGTAAACATGGTGAAATTTTGATCCCCTTGACGTGGTTTCAAAAACAATCATGTTTTTCATTTTCGTGTTTCATATTTAGACTTTTTAATACTTTAACTGAAAATTCCTTTAAAGAAAGTGAAATATAAAAACATTCTGGATTAATATGTAAAATGTAAAGAAGATGATCGGGTCCGACGAGATGGGATTTGGTTTCTGTGGAAACAGAAAAAGTATCAGGTCGTGAGCTGCATAAATTTTACAGGAACAAACCTTTCGGGTCTTTCGGGAAAGTGCCATAAATAAGTGTATGCATCGCTTTGAAGCAGAATGAATTCCAGTGGATCGCCTGGGGCGACCTAACCTTGGCGCACGCTAGTAGCATGCTCCCGCTGTGGAAATGATGGAAATAGGGAGAGTGCACGGGCCACCCGATGAGCCGAGGGAGAGCAGAATAGCTTCGGCGGTCGACCTTCGGACCCGTCTAGGAGCGTTCGGTTTGTCTTTTGTCTGGCCTCTGAAAGCACATGCCAGTTTCGATTCCATTCTCGATTCCTTGACGATGGCGCAACTGCGAGAGAGAGATGCGAAGAGGAGCTTGCCCATTAGCTCAAGACTGAATGGAAGTTTCGTTTTGTCAGTTCGTCAGGTTCATCAACTTTTGCAAGTAAAGAAGTCAACAGCCCAAGAGTGGTGGCGAAAGTCCCAACGAACAGGAGATTCTGAGGAAATGCGATGTGAGTCGCTCGTCGTCTCCCATTCCCTGTTTCCATCATATTAGCGTTCGATTATTATTCGTTAGTTTCCTTAGGAAACAACGGGAGCGTTAGCTGCGTAGATGATGAGAATTCAGATTCTGAGAAATCCAGATTCTCATTCGAAATGAACCCGTGTCATCCATCCAAGAAACGAATGAAGCTTCCAGGTGCGCCCCAGGTGTCTGACGGAACCATCAGAGTCGCAATGAAAAAGACCCAGGTAGCAAGGGATCATCCCTGGGACATCCCATTTGGATCCCACGTGGGATAAAATGACATCCCATGGATGTCATAATGAAATCGTCCCGGGATATGGAAATCCCTGGAGCATTCAGAGGATATCCCGTAAGGTTAGAAATACTCTCGTCCCATAGGCAACATCCTTAGTGTGTGCATAGGACGTCCGTTGTGGAATGTGGATGGGACGAGAGTATTTCTAACCTCACGGAATATCCTCTGAATGCTCCAGGAATTTCCATATCCCGGGACGATTTCATTATTGCATCCATGGGATGTCATTTTGTCCCACGTAGGATCCAAATGGGATGTCTCAGAGATGATCCCTTGCTACTTGGGGAAGCTTGGTCTGTATCTCCGAGCAAATTCGGAAGCAGACGATCGCCACCGACTCCGATCGTACATTACACGCACGTCAAGAGTACGTTTCGGAATTTATAGCAGACTTCCAGAACGAAGAACTGGTTTTCATCGACGAGACTGGCATGAATCTCCGGCCGTCAAGGACGATGGGGTGGTCTGTCATCGGCGAGAGAGGTGTGTTTCAAATGGACACGCAAAGAGGGGCGAATTTCCCTGTTGTGGCTACAATATCCCCTTCTCATGGACTTTTGTACCACCGGACAATGGAGGCAGGTGTCACACGTGTTGCGAGTTTTTGGATCAACTTAGTGTCGTAATGGATCGGACAATGAATCCATTTTCGTGTTGGAAAATGCTCAAGTGCACAAAAGGGTACCCGACCGATACCCGACCCACTCCATTCATTTCATCCCTCCTACAGCCTGAGATAGAAGCGCCGACTTTTGATTTTAAATATAAAAGGGAATTTAACATTTTTTCAATCCAATTTGCCGGGAAGTTAAGCAGGAAATTTAAATTTTGGCAGAAAAAACTATTCTCCCACGAAAAAATCTGAGTAGTGTGGCATCTCCTCGTTAGAATAGGGAAATCGCCCGAAATCCAGAGCCAGAGCAACACTTGGATTCGACAGATGGCGACACATGATTCAATTTGCCCAGCGAATTCTCCCAGTTTTATTGTAAATTTTCCTATCTCCACTCTTTCCTTATCTGGCCATGGATTGTGGATAGAACTTTCGGGCACGGATCCCGTTAGAGTCGAAATTTCTTCATAGCTGTCATCGTCGATTCCTTTTTCACGGGACACTTTGCGCTGGTTGCCTTCTTGAGCATGAGCTTTCCCCTAGCTAATAGAGTGTGCATTTGTGGTGATTTCGAAAATGACTTAAGCTGTGGTTTTACTTCAATCAACAACCTTTCAGCTAAACTCTTTCATTTTCTTCTTGCCTATTTTGGCTCCGGGGGGATTTCCGAAAAAGATACAACTACACTGAAGATTTGAGAAGGACCGTGCCCATGATGAGGATCCTGCTATTCTTTCTGATCTCAAAGGCTCCTTTCCTTTAATTCTTCTCTTTTAAAATTCCTTTGTATTACTTTTTGGAGTCGGTTGGCTTGATTAGCCAGATCACATTACTTTTCTGCTACATTTAGTTGTGTTGTCCGCTGTGCTCGAGCTTCTCGCGCGCTGCTTCACAACTTAAAGCAATGTGGGTAGTTTAGGGGTGTGGCGCTCTTTTGCGTTATTTTATATATATATATACATAGTAATGGACCTAATATTAAAGAAAGATATTGGCTAAATAGGCAGTTACCTGGCTGGGCAGTAAATTGCCCCCAACCAAGGTGCACAGATAGAGTAAGAGAAGTTATTTGGTGCCGAAATTGCCTGAAACTACCCAAGGGCAACAGAAACTGCCCACACTTTGGACCTAGAAGCGTGGGACTTAGAGATGAGAGTCCAAATTATTAGAGATAGCTTGCAGGTATGGGGCAAGGCTAAAGGAAGTTAAAAAGAGAAGGGAACTCCTTAGGTACTTTCTCTTCTTTGGTGTGGAATTTCATCACTGAACGATGTTCGACTTTCGTCAAATCCATGACACAGACTCAGGAAAATAAATCTAATGCGCCACTGTGTTTTGGGACAGCGAGGGACTGCTGCTTCTTGAGTTCATGCCAGACAAGTGTACGATCACTGGTGATTCCTATGCTACCCTATGTTCCCCATTCCACCAAATCTATCGGCCGCAGCTAGCCACGGTTTCAATCTCAACTCATCTAATTGAACTCGACACAAAATTATCACATACATGAAAAGAACAAAAGATCCAGACATCGACACCAAGGCCAAAGAAGTCATGAATCTGACATATCTAAGGCACGAAATCCGGCAACACTGGGGGAAGGGACCGGAACCATAAGCTAAGCCTAAATTAACGAGAGCTAATATCATTTTTTTATGATGAAATGTTGCACTGGAAGCAAAAAAAAAAACACGTTTTGTCACCTACAAGTCAATATCTTTCGTTTGGTCGGTCTCTTTCCGGGAGTGGCTAGCTCGGGAGGGGAGGGGGGAAGGAAAAATACCAGAATGAAATTTACACTTCCGACGAGATTCAGCAATTTCCACCATCCCGGGGACATGAAGCTTCAAATTTTCTGGAGCGACTCTGTGTGGTCAGAGAGAAAGAAGTATGCCGAATTTCGCTCCTGTTGATGCTCTATTGAAGACTATGATCAAGAGGCATACGAGACGGTTGAATTTTGTCGCCGGAAGGGGTTGCAGAAAGGTAAAAGGCGCCCTTGTCCCTGTCGATAACCCTTTGAGATAGTGTTGTACCAGCATTTAACTCTTTTTCTAATTAACCCCGTAAAAGATATACCCTGAACACTTTTTGCTACCAATGTAAACCATGTTTGTTGGGAATGGGGCGCATGGATGAAATGATTGTGTTGTGAGAGTTAATTGACGGGAAAATAGGAAAATGGTATATTAGGATATTTTTAGAGATGGTTTATAATTGATCTTATAGGCAGGCTCCCTATTTTCGTTCGTTGAAGGTAGTTGTTCGAGGGTTTTACGAAAGTGAGTAACTGGCTTCTTTTCAGTTTATGCTGTTTATGCTGTGCAAAGTTGTTTCAATGTTGCATTGTCATCGCACATTTATAAAACCTCCTCCCTCATTCAGAGTCTGAAAGAGCTTTAAATAGCTGCTGAGATTGAATGTTGGTTCCATAAACTCACGAAAAGTACCCACATGGTATGATACAAGTAGTACGTGGGTCATCCCAAAAGTTCCAGAACAAATGTGAATATTTTCTTTGCATGTGATCATGTGATCTTTCAGCAACGGTCTCATCATCGTGTTCATATTGTTGTCTCATGGTGCTAACGTAGGAATGATCGTGTAACTGCTCCTTCCCGTTGCAAAGACATTGCATTTTTAAGTAGACCTACATTTTACCACTATGTAAGAAGATGATCGGGTCCGACGAGATGGAATTTGGTTTCTGTGGAAACAGAAAAACTATCAGGTCGTGAGCTGCAAGAACTTTACAGGAACAAACCTTTCGGGAATACGGGAAAGTGCCATAAATAAGTGTATGCATCGCTTTGAAGCAGAATGAATTCCAGTGGATGATTCGCCTGGGGCGACCTGACCTTGGCGCACGCTTGGAGCATGCTCCCGCTGTCGAAATGATGGAAATAGAGAGAGCGCACGGGCCAGGCGATGAGCCGAGGGAGAGCAGAACAGATTCGGCGGTCGACATTCGGACCCGTCTAGGAGCGTTCGGTTTGTCTTTTGTCTGGCGTCTGAAAGCACATGCCAGTTTCGATTCCATTCTCGATTCCTTGACGATGGCGCAACTGCGAGAGAGAGATGCGAAGAGGAGCTTGCCCATTAGTGCAAGACTGAATGGAAGTTTCGTTTTGTCAGCTCGTCAGGTTCATCAACTTTTGCAAGTAAAGAAGTCAACAGCCCAAGAGTGGTGGCGAAAGTCCCAACGAACAGGAGATTCTGAGGAAATGCGACGTGAGTCGCTCGTCGTCTCCCATTTCCTGTTTCCATCAAGCGTTCGATTATTTCCATGGGATCCATGGGCATCCATGGGATGTCATTTTGTCCCACGTAGGATCCAAATGGGATGTCTCGGGGATGATCCCTTGCTACTTGGGGAAGCCTGGTCTGTCTCTCGGAGCAAATTCGGAAGCAGACGATCGCCGCCGACTCCGATCGTACATTACACGCACGTCAAGAGTACGTTTCGGAATTTATAGCAGACCTGCAGAACGAAGAACTGGTTTTCATCGACGAGACTGGCATGAATCTCCGGCCGTCAAGGACGATGGGGTGGTCTGTCATCGGCGAGAGAGGTGTGTTTCAAATGGACACGCAAAGAGGGGCGAATTTCCCTGTTGTGGCTGCAATATCCCCTTCTCATGGACTTTTCCACCACCGGACAATGGTGGCAGGTGTCACACGTGTTGCGAGTTTTTGGATCAACTTAGTGTCGTAATCGGACCGGACAATGAATCCATTTTCGTGTTGGAAAATGCTCAAGTGCACAAAAGGGTACCCGACCGATACCCGACCCACTCCATTCATTTCATCCCTCCTACAGCCTGAGATAGAAGCGCCGACTTTTGATTTTAAACATAAAACGAAATTTAAAATTTTTTCAATCCAATTTGCCGGGAAGTTAAGCAGGAAATTTAAATTTTGGCAGAAAAAACTATTCTCCCACGAAAAAATCTGAGTAGTGTGGCATCTCCTCGTTAGAATAGGGAAATCGCCCGAAATCCAGAGCCAGAGCAACACTTGGATTCGACAGATGGCGACACATGATTCAATTTGCCCAGCGAATTCTCCCAGTTTTATTGTAATTTTTCCTTCTCCACTCTTTCCTCATCTAGCCATGGATTGTGGATAGAACTTTCGGGCACGGATCCCGTTAGAGTCGAATTTCTTCATAGCTGTCATCCTCGATTCCTTTTTCACGGGACACTTTGCGCTGGTTGAGTGTGCATTTGTGGTGATTTTGAAAATGACTTAAGCTGTGGTTTTACTTCAATCGACAACCTTTCAGCTAAACTCTTTCATTTTCTTCTTGCCTAATTTGGCTCCGGGGGGATTTCCGAAAAAGATACCAATATAGGTGTGTGGCGCTCATTTGCGCTATTTTTGAGCAAAAGAGCGCCACACCCCTAAACTCCCGTCGGAGTATTTCTCTAGATTTTCCCAGGTCTTCTCTTGGAGGTTATTATCAGCTGAGATGCTCACATCTACGAGGAGGGCGGTCTTCTTCTCATTCTTATAGATCGTGCTGGCTATAGGTTTAGCTTGATCGGCATGACTCTCTCACTAATATAATAAGCCTAGGTGTCTGTGGTTGTCGGCTATCGCTCCCAGCACCTGGGTTGTCCTGATTAAGTTATCTCGAAGGGATACTCCTTTCATATATATATAACAAACCAATGAAGTTAAGGTATGATTACCATATTGAAGCAATGCGAGCTGGATATTTACATGGTTTAGGGATTATGCTTTGCTTCGAAGAAAGTTCGTGTCATGTTTCACAAAATCAGGTACAGCTTTACGGAACTGTTACGTCAGCGATATGAAATGGCTGATTTGTGCCTCCAAAGTTAGAAGCTCCAGAAACGCACGCTTTGGTTATACTCATAGTAAGTGCATTTAAATAAACGTATTAGCATTATTATAAATATTTTGTGTTCAATTTTTTAAACTGTGGTGGTATCGAAAAAAACATTAAATTTCATTGGAAATAAAGTATTTAAGTCCAACAAGCCTATTATTTTACTAAATTATGAATCTTGTGTTACCGACTCTTACAACAAAAGCATAATATCTATGACCAAAGAGAATAACGCAAATTAGCGCTACTACGCTTATTTATTTAATTTTTATTGATGGCGTTTAACAATATGAGGAGGGGGTATGCTTATACTTTCAAGAATTTTTTTCAGTGCGGACATTATTTGTTCAAAATGCGAATCCCGCTGTGTCTCTTCACTTTGGCCTTTAGGGTTTCGGAATAGCGAAAAAGGAGATCCGATTAGCTCTGAAAGTGAAGGCTCTTTGTAAGACAAGGGATGGCTACATATATGAACTTGAACCAAAGAGAACCGACATGGATTTCAAGAGTCTAGTGCGGAAGCAGGAGATTGGCGAGAGGGGACCAGACGATGGAATTGGAAAGGTTCTCATGCTCGTCGGAGCTACAGGAGCGGGTACTGCGAATGTTCTATCTGCTGTAGGCGGTATAATTTCCAGAAAATGATGAGGAACGCCTTTCATTTGCAGGAAAGAGTACCCTTATTAACGGGATGGTGAACTACGCTTACGGAGTGACGTGGAACGACGATTTCCGCTTCAAGTTGATAGGAGACGAGGGGAATGGAAAGAATCAAGCTCAGAGTCAGACAAAGTGGGTCTCGGCATACGTCCTGCACAAGCAGCTAGGAATGGCGTTTCCTTACACATTGACTCTGGTCGATACACCCGGGTTTGGCGACACAAAAGGGATGAAAAGAGATGACGAGTTGAAGAATCAGATCGAACAGTTCTTCTCACATGGAGGATATTTTGGAGTCGACCAACTTGATGGAGTTGGTTTTGTAGTTCCTTCTTCCCAAGCAAGGCTAACACCCACCCAAGAGTATATATTCCAATGCCTATTGTCATTGTTTGGAAACGACGTGAAAGACAATATATTCCTGTTGGCTACTTTCGCGGATAACCAAGAGCCTCAAGTCCTGAGCGCCATCAAAGAAGCAAATATTCCCTCGAAACAAGTATTCAAATTTAACAGCTCCGCTCTCTTTGCTCGAAAAGAAGGCGATCATGAAGACTTTGACGAATTGGCCTGGATAATGTGTACCAAGAGCTTTACTAACTTCTTCCATGCGTTTAAAGGGACACGGCCCGCAAGCTTAACTCTCTCGAAAGAGGTTTTACAAGAGAGGGGACGATTGGAGAGGGTGCTACAGGATATCAAGTCACAATTAGACACCAGTGAGAACCCCTAAAATTATCAAATTATGTGCGTATGCAGTATTTGCAATTTGTTTTACTTTCTGTCGTAATTATGCTTTCAGCTTTGGAAAGGATGGAACTACTGAGGAAAGGGCACGCATCAGTGAGACAACACGGAGGGGAATGGCTGACTGGCTGGATGGGAGCCAGAGAAGTAGGGCAGCGCCCAGAGGAAGAACGATCAAATGCAAGCTCCTTATCGTCTGATGAAAATGAATCGGAATATGAAAACGCTGCCTCTGCACTCCCCCCAGAAATAAGTTTACCTCCGCATGTCAGGACGCCGGATGATGATCACCTCCTGACGGTGTTGTCTGAAGGTTTCAAACGAGAGATGGGGAAATTTCAAGAGCTAATCAAAGAAGCACATGCAAGCATGCACCGAATTGATGAAATAGCTCTTAGGCCCAATCCTATTGAGATCACTAATTATATTGAAATGCTGATCCGCAAGGAGTTTCAAGAAGAACAGCCTGGGCATTCCCAAAGAATCAAGTATCTGGAAGAGGCACGTAGAAAATCGGAAGTTGCCAAAGCCGTCCTGGAAAGTTATGATCCGAATGATATGGAGTGGGATATTACTATGTTCGACACGGATGAGCCAAATGAAGGAGAATTCAAAAAGAAACCCATGCGGAAACTTTTCAAGAAGCTCACTAATTTATTTTCTTCAAAGGAAAAAACTTAGACACTCATAATTTTGAGTCTCTGAAATGCGCTGGAAAAGGCCAATCCGTACGCATAACCCCTCATGATCATCATGATGTTCATGCCAAAAGAAAATTGCTCCATTATACAGGGTCTTTGAAAATTCGCGCAACCCTCCATATAAACAAGTGCTGTTGTATATTTCGCTGTAATATCTACACATTAGTTAGAGTTTAAAGTGGATATGGAATTGAGTGAGGAGTTTAGTGCGTGGGTTGGCAACTCTGCATGCGTACAAATGATTTGAACCAGTTTTATTGCGAAGCCCCAGTTGCAAGAAACTGTAGTTATAAACATGTCCTTCACGAAGCTGCAGCGTGTTTTCATTGTGGAGGCCTTATTTTGCTACAAAATCTTTTAAGCGGTGCCAAGAGGAGTTCAGACATAAATTTCACGATATGCAAGCCTTGAATAAAAGCACAATTCTACTGTCAGTGCTGCGTATTCGTGACACAGGCAGTGTGGCAGACAAGAAAAGGAGTGGACGTCCATCTGTGTTAACGAAAGCTATTCTTGATGGCGTGCAACAGCGAATGACAAGATCACTAAGAAAATCTCTCAGCAGAATGTCACATGGGACTGGCATTTACGTAACGACACTGCATAGATGCGCAAAACGTCTACACTTTCATGCATACCGAGTGAAGGTTGTTCAAGAGTTGAAAAACCCAGACAAGGAAAAAAGAATGCACTACTGTCGTTGGTTTCAAAGGTTTACTCATAACCAGCCTGGAATTTTAGACAATGTTTTTCTCGAATGAAGTTTGGTTTTATTTGAGTGGTTACGTAAATAGCCAGAATTCAAGGATATTGGCTGCTGAGAACCCTTAAGTTTTGCATGAAGAACCACTCCACTCACCGAAGATTGGTGTTTGGCGTGCCAACTCGCGACAGCGTATTGTTGGCCCCTTATTTTTCACACAACCTGTAAATGCTGAAAGTTATCATGACATCATTCAGCAATTTATCGCCATGTTGGAGATTGGCGAACGTGATTCGTGATTTCAGCAAGATGGAGCAACCGCTCATACCGCGAATTCAACAATGGAGTTGCTCAATGAATTATTTGGGGAGCACGATAGGCAAGAATCTTTGCCCACCACGGTCTCCAGACTTGACATCACCTGACTATTTCCTGGGGGGTACCTAAAGGAAAGAGTATATTCTAACAATCCCAGAGATTTGGACACTTTGAAGCAAGACACTGCACTGGCCATTCCCGGCATTACTCGTGCGACCTTGCGTCATGTTTCCACAAACATGCGCAAGCATGTCGCAAAGTGCTTGCAGGAAGGCGATGGTCACTTCCAACACTTGCTATTACACATTTATTCATAGATGAGATGTGCTCCTTCAATATTCAGCCAGTTTTGATTAGATACTCAATGTAAGTTACTCAAGAAAATGTTACATATATTGCGTTGCGTGACTTTTGAAAAACCCTGTATAACGTTCACCTTTTTTATATGACTATTTGGTGATACTGGGTGTAAGAACATTAATAAGAATGATTTTTCGTACCTTAAAAATTAGGATAGAGAGCAACTTCTGAAATTGATTGAAACGATAATCTCCCACTGTGATAATAGTGATTTTTACGCGAATTCCTTCGACATCACCAGATTCTTAGAGAAGGACACATTCCATTAATCATTCTACCTTCAAGTTTGTCAAAATTGCAGTTAAAATCATAAACGTTCTCTGAATTGGAATTACACTGAGTCAATAACTTTTCCTATCATGGTGGATAAATTTAATGAACTCACGAAAATAGTTTTAGTTTAAAGAAATTTGCTACAATAAATGCTGTCCAGAACACCTTGAAATAGTTCTCCGTCAGATGCTTTCCTATTAATGATCCGCCTAAAAAAAGTCGAAGAGTTAATTTAGATTATGAATTCCTTTGAGAAACTAATTCCAACCCCTTGGACAGCCCATCACATAAACAATCAATCGTACCTAAGATATTCAACGTCTATATTATATTATATATAACACTTTAGATGTTTCGGAACGTGGAATATCACACTGAAATGGTGTCGTCTTGAAAAATTGTTTTGTGACGCTTCTAGATTCAGTGATATGCATGTGACGATCAATAAATGGTTTTATTGTGCATGAAGTAGTTTAATGTTGATGAGTTTTTCTGTACAATAATACATTCATTTCGTATTGATTAAAGAAACGTTTTATCTGTGGTATGTGAATGACAGGGAACTAATTTTGTATATTTTTCTGTCCTCCCCCACCACGCTCTCTCTCTCCCTAATTACGACCTCTCGTTGCTGGTGCATTCTGAATGAGTGTGATAGCTCACATATCTTCTCTGAGTTAATAGCTGCGAAAATTTATCGGAGAATGTGCTATGGAGGAATATCCATTGCCCCTGTTGTTTTCTCATGGTATTACTCTCGCTCGTAACCTTTTTTGTCATATTGGTGTGATTTAGCAGTTTTATGTTATTCAGGGCCATGATTTTAATGACAGCGCCATTACGATAATATATGCTCTGAATGAACACCTTAGAACAAATACGGGTTGTCAAATAGAAATACTGCTGCTTATGCCAGGCCCTCCACCAATCGGAATGGGTGCAGGACTATCCTGTGCAACTGGTACTCCTTGGTGATGAGCCTATACGGCATGCCATATTGATGCTCATTCATAAATGGACAATCGCATGTTTTCTTGCTTCCGGTTAAGATCAAGCTCGAAAAACTGGTTCTAGATACAATTAATACCTTTTCATTCTTGAACATGAATGTAAGAAAACTTCAGTAAATTGCCATATCACAATGCATGATAACGTCCGCTTACATGATAAACAGAATTTTCTATGGGAAACGACGAACTCCAGCTTTTAAAACTAGTGTTCCATATTGCTATTCTTAGTAATGTAACTCTGTTGTGTTGGTGCATTACTTGACCAGAACCAATCGTAGTTAGGCTGATTGAGTGGATTCCTAGCAAGCATCTCACGATTTACATGTTCCAATACAGCGGCCTGCATCTGCCCTATTCGAAAACCTTTCCTCAATTGTTTTGTGGCAGCAATCTTGAGCCCCAGCACACCATAACGAGCCTCGTGCCTGCTTGTATTGTGGCGCATCTTTTGTTTTAGGAGAAAAAGCCCACAACTTTTAGCTTCTGCTGCCGCCTTAGTGAGCAAGAGAATTTTTCATTGTAAGAACCTATGATAAATTGAATGGTTATTTAGTCTGCTGCTGATCAAGGTGAATTTGTCCAAATCATGCGCTCTCCATCCTTTCCCACACGCTCATAATCGCTGTTCTGAATGAAACAGATTAGAACAGGAAACTTAGTGGAATGAAATGAAGACTTTGGCATATTTTCTAACTAAAGCCTAACATTTTACGGTGCATGGAAATTCCAACGGCGCTCTGCACCGCCAAGAAATATTAGTTCTGGCAGTTGGCTTTGATTAAATCGATCACTAGCCTTGGGGAATTGAGTCACTTGATCCCTACGTTCCCATAGGGACGTCCATGCAGGTGCGCTATGTCGCTTCTTCCACGAAGATGAAAATGGTTTCTTAGTTTGATCATAATTTGCAACTCTCAGTTAGGCTTAACAAATGACATTACAAAGTATTGAACATTTCTGACTTCGTCATTACTTCTCAAATTGCCTGATATTTATATGTTCTTACGAGGGCATTCTAGGGAGCCCGGACTTTTTCCTATATTATTAGTTTTTCATGGAAGCTGAGACCGTCGAGATGATCTGTGATTGTTTTTGGTCTTATCTCATGCTTGACACCTTCACTCAAAGTCGCTTTTCCACAATGACGACATACTCCCAAAATTGGGCGAAGTATGTTGAAAAGTCCTAAAGCCTTTTTTCGTTCATTTGACAGCTGCATAGTATAGGAAAACATTGTTTGATATAGCAATATGTTTGCAGAGTGAAAGAACCTCTTTTTCTAAGAACCTCAGCAGCTGCAAGACCTAACATTGTCCAAAGGGTCAAAAATAGTATTTGAATCTTCGTTACTTGCTCTGAGAGGCATAGGATAAAATGTAACAGCTCTTTTATGATATTTGCAACTTTTAGCAATGGGCCTCAGTGTCAAAGAAAGACCGCTTAGTAGAGATGTTCCATGCGTATTACACATTTGGCGAGAAAGCTGTTTCGGCCAAATCGCCGCTCTTAGAAAGAAATACGCTCACATCCTAAAACTACCTACTAAATGGAATACTGGATTGCATGAAACGCATTATTCCACACGAAGCTCCTCAACATTTAAATTGTGCTTATATCATTTAAATAATTTCAATAATTAAGTAATTTTCCTCTTACGTTAATTGATGGTGACCGAAGCTGCCATTTAAAGGAATTCATCATTTAATCAGGATCACCTTATATTAGTGGATATGCTTAGAATTTTGATGTTGTGCGCTTGAATACTCATTTCCTTCTTTGTTGTTCATTTTTCAGTGATCTCACAAATCATATCCCATCATAAAATCTGTTAGCGTCCTTTCAGAGGAAATATTATAGATGCAGTAATTTATGTTGCCATATGCAGTTGTATGCGTTGATGAATGCAATTGCCAATGGCTTCTTTTGGAACGTGATGGTTGAGGCTATTCCGAAGAAATGATCTCATGAATACGTCCTTCCGTATTGGAGTAGACTCCAAATCTTCAAATCGAGTGGATACATTCTCTTTAGAAGGAAGCCATGCGTAACCTTGCCAGCTTCATCGCTCTTCATGCAGAAGACATGCAGCCCATCGTTGATAATATCGCGATGACAATGAGACAAAAGGGAATAATTGACCACCATGCACTCCAAGGCAT
Organism: Darwinula stevensoni; assembly: GCA_905338385.1. NCBI lineage: Eukaryota > Metazoa > Arthropoda > Ostracoda > Podocopida > Darwinulidae > Darwinula > Darwinula stevensoni. The sequence goes on from CAJPEV010000235.1 coordinate 37,976, forward strand.
CCAATTGAAGAGAGGGCAGCAAAAAATCGCGTGCCTAACGCAATGTGTAAATTCAAGAAATCTCCCAGAGTTCATTGAGATCCTGCATGAAAATGGTCATGTAGCCCTCGCCAAGGAATTGCAAGGTATGTGGTGATATATATTTCCTATCATGATGCTCCTATCCACCTTACGCAAAGAATACCCTTGTACATTTTTGGCGGGGAAGAATCCGTATCCGAGTGAGGCATATGCACCACATGGAAGACACATTCTCCCACGCCCAAAAATGCATGAATGTTATTATGAATTTTGGGTCTTCCATTTAACGCATTTTGGTCTCGTCATCCGTAACATACCCATTCTCCGCTGCCCAGGAGGAAGGTAGGAATGCAATCCAAAGACAACGGAATTTTTCTCGTCAGAACAGACCTGTAGATCCCAAAGGAAACAGCATAAGTCCTGATACCTTTTGCGAGAAGTCAGAAGTAACATTGGGCTAGATCTGGGCTGTAGATTGCATAGCTCAGATCTAGGCCCCCGTGACTTCTGGTTGTTTTCTCGTTGAATAGGTGGCTGGACGACATTTCAGTCTTATCCAAGGTCTGTCCAAAGCTGTTTATTTAGAGCAGCGGAGGATACCCAAAGCCGGACTGCAATATTAACATTTTGAAAATACCGTGTATGCTGTGAATAAAATATTAGTTTCAAGAACTTTTTGAACACCCCTCGTATCAGAATACTCTAAGGCTTTTCGTGGTTCATGTGACCGTTGGGCATATGAGCCACTTTTTTATAGGTGATAGGCAAAAGTAGGTTTTGTGGTCAGTTCATTTAGCACAGTGGCCTACTTGTCCTCGCCTTTACATGTCATAGACCAGGCGAGATATGTTCAGGAGTAAAGTGGTCAGAAAATGAAAATTTTGGGAAATTTCAGAAAATTATTCATGTAGTACAGTTTTAAAAATTTGCGACTTTTTGTCCAGGAGAAAATGCATATCTATGTGCAAAATCAGAAATAACAAAACGGGCTGCAAAGCTTGCATTAGCTCTTTAAAAGTTCATTAAATATTCATTCATTCCATAACTGTACTAGTATTGGAAGAAACACTTTTTACACGGAAACTTTCAGAAATTGACTCCTTGAAAACAACAATTCGAAACCATGAATCGTTTACTGATGGAAAGGCTGGTCATCTGCATGACCAACATAGTCTAAGAATCACTCCCGGTCCTTATTGTGAACTACTGTGTATCGCACGTTATCAACGAAGAACCGGTGCCAGTGTTCAAATCAAAATCGAACAATTCAAAAGGATCAGGCAACACAAAGGACAGTTCAGAAAGAACAAGAAATAACACGAAAAATAAATTAAGAATGAACTTAACCTATCTGGAGCATACTGAGCTGTTATCAAAATACACTGTGGTCATGTTTGACCTCGTTCTTCTTTGGCTGCATTTTACTCGCTTCGTGGTTTTGTGAAAACTGCATTCTTCAACAATCATAGTATCTTATTATTTCTAATGCATCGATGAATATAAGAAAGGATGCTGTTCCCATATTTAACTGTGCAATGACTCATTCATAACGAAATTAGTGTGCATATCTGTATTTTTCTGGATAAAATGTCAAAACTTGTATGCCCATGGTTTTCTTCATTAGGTCGAAAGAGAATCAGTAAATGAAGAAGTAACCATGCAATTACTCTCTTTAGAAGAGTAATTTCATGGGGAATTTCCCTTTACAACTATCACGAGGACTCATTTGTTGCTGACCTCTCCAAACGCGGTCGCGTTGGTTTCTCATATTCCTCTGCATAGTTCATCATGGCTTCTTCAGAAAAATTACTACATATAACATAACGTAAGGGATTGCTTTTAACTAATGGAATGCTGCAAATGTAAAGTTCTGAATGATAAACTAAATGCCAGTAACTTGCACGCTACTGGTTCTTGTGGGGCTGACACCATGTGATATATTTTTGTTGTATAGCTCCCGCCGGGGCATTTTTTTATTGAAAGACATTATCGCCGACAGCAAGGGATTACATGAAATACCTAATTCAGGAGAAAATTTTGGGAACATAAAATGACCCCACCTTCTCAACCTCAAAAATACTTGGGAGTTTGTTTCAGCTTCATAATAAGGGGTAGAGCGCAAAAAAAAAAACATTTAGTTATAAACGCAATGAGTTTCATTGCCAACTGTTCATACTTTCTGAGGTAAAGTCTTTGGAAAGACCACATGTAACAAAACACATAATTCGGAAGACGATAGTATTATTTGGAGTGCAGACTTAGAGATAAATCTGGATTCAGGAGTACCCTCCCTGTGGGCAGGTATTTAAAATATGCCAGGACCTGTTCAGTCATGGCTGGATACAGCAACATTAATGCTAACAACTCTCGGTCGGGTAAATATTTTGATCTCTATCCCTCATTTTCTAAGATTTCGGATTGGATTTCACTGAAGAGGTGAAAGGCCATATACTACAAGAGCCGAAGAAACCTGAGAGTCTTACTAAGGAATCGAAGTTCCCCAAAACAGAGGAAGTTAACAATCATGAAGAACTGCCAGTGAGTCGAGTTTTTCCTCTTATTTACTCATCGCCAAAGAAAGCACGATCAGAAAGACTCCAGCAACCTTGGTTACATTTTGTAAACAATCTCAAACTAGCATACAATGAATTTGATTAGAATTTCAATTCTGTGGGATGATTATTAATGGAGAAAAATACCAATAATGCAATTTCAAGCGCGGCATAGAGGCATACTACAGTGTCTTTCGCTTAAGCTGTACAATTTTTCACTTGACCCAGACAGTGCATGCGTTCATCATGCACGAGTATCAAATTCAAGTGAAAGGGTGCAGAACTGAAATGAAAAACACTGTAATCGCCCGAAACAGCATCCTAGAAGGGTTTTACTGATGGAACGTGGTAGAAAAATATTTTTTTAAATATCAAGCAAAGTTTCGAGATGGTGAGATGAAGCGATTCGGAAGAAGCCTGCTAAATGCTGGAAGAATTGAAGAAAAGGGCGGCACTATTGAAGGCGCCAGTTATCACTTTTCCTTTCCTTAAGCCACTATCCTAGAAGGCCCTTGTTAAAAGTTCAATTTCAAAGCAACTTCTCCGGCGGCCATTTCAAGAAACTCTAAGGGTGTTTCATCGATGTAGGATAACTGAGATGCATAACTATGTATCAACTTGGTGCTTGCCTAAGCCTGATACATAAAGCTGAAACTGGCATCACAATCATTCTCTAAGGATGAAATTCCCTCACAGGATGATTCCATGACAAATCAACCAATGGGTAACACCCTACCATATCAGATTTTGATGAAATTCACATTACAAGGTTATTATGCCCTAAAACTCGGCAATGCAACATTTAACCCCCCAATTGGTCAGATGCTACAGGGTGATCAACATCTAGGATCACCTTCTAACCTACGATTTTGATATCCCCATAAGTCAAGAGTTATTCTTGCTAGAGCCTTGAATAAAGTGCCAATTCAATGGAAATTGCCTGAGAAATTCATATTTTGTTTTAAAATATTACCTTAATAAAAAACGCAACATAATTTATTAATTTCAAATTTTGAACTTTGAACTTAGCATGAACCTCCAAAAAGTTGACATTTCAAAAAATACTATGAAAAGATAAATGACTCTGCAACTGATATGAAAAATTACATAGAAGTAATCTATATAACACCCGATGTACTCCTGTCTGTCCTCCGGAGGCATGCACGGGCGATTCTTCCGAGTCCGACCCGATCGGTCGGGTCCTACCCGACTACTCGACCCGAAATTCGATCGCCGAACAGGAATTTTAGTGGATCCTACCCGCGGGTCTGGTCGGGCCAATTGGGCCGGCCTGCAGCTGGCTTAGGTCTCTAAACTTCAGAACTCAGGGTCTCTGGGTTCGCCTTTTTTTGAGCGACTCTACCGGCTCTGCTGAGGCTTCCACCCGACGTCCCATGCCGTCACAATGGTGTTGGCCTGTTCGTTGCTCTCATTATTCACTACGTTCCACTGGTAGTTCCTTGGCCGAGAGTGACTTTATTTAATGACGTGATCGCATCGAGGGCTGACGGAACGAGACGTCCTTATTGGCAGCAGCTGCGAACGGCTCGAGAAAAATACTTCTCCGAGAGTATTCTAGCGTATTCGCATACACCCAGCATGAAAGTTGATTGCCAACAGATCCGCCTGCCGGGTCTGCCTGATGGAGCTGATCCCCATTCCCTGTCGCACTCAAGTGAGACGATTCTCACTCCGTCGGGGGGATCTCGCTTAATAATTTATTTAAAGGCACTGGGGTTAAGGGTTTTTAGGGTTAAAAGTCAGTTGGGGGCCTCTGATGACTTAAGAATCTGACATACACTATCTCTTTATTAATGACCCCAAATTTGGCGGTTCAAAAAATCCTGCGAAATGCCTCATTTGAATGCTATTCGACTGAATTCCATTTGCCCCAGTCAGAAGTAAATCTTTCATAGGTTACGTCTTCCAGTCTGTCCGCCTGAGGCTTGCGCGGATGAACTTTTCCGAAACCAACCCGATTGGTCCAATTCGAATTGTGGTCCTAACAGACCCAAAACTTGATCGTCGGACCGAGCTTCACAGATCCCCCCCCCCCCCCCCCCCCCCCCCCCCCCCCCNAGGAGAGAAGAATTGTACGTCTTACCCCCCCCCCCCCCCCCCCCCCCCCCCTTCGCGGGTCGTGTCGGGCCGATCGCGAAAACCCACAACCCGCTTAGGCCTCTGAGTTTAGAAGTCGGGGTCTCTGGGTTCGTCCTCTTTCTAAGCGGCGCTACTGACGCACCCATTTTCCCCATGATGTCACGTTCGCGTGGGCCTGTCATGTTGTCATAGTTCACTGTGTTCCGCTGCCAACTGCTTGCCCGAGAATGACGTCATTTAATGACGTGATCGCGTCGAGCGCTAACGGAACGAGATGCCTTTTTTGGCAAAATATCCTTCTGACACGTATTCGCCTGCACCTAACAGGAAACTCGATTCCGCGGGTCGGGTCAGTCCAATAGATATTAAACTCGGGATCTGAAAAGGGAAATTTGAGATCAAAGAGGATGGGAAGCATCTTCCCTTCTTTATCTGATTCAAGAAAGTTTCGAATTCGTACAAATAGTCTCATTTGAATGTTATTGAACCAAACCTATATTTTGGTATGTATGGTAATTCTGGGGTTGGTTTAAGGGAGGAGGCAGGGAGGAATGTCGGGGTGCACGGAAAATTATTGCTTCGAAATATGACTGTTACAAATTATAGCAGTGTGTTTCATTTAAAGACTTTGGGACATGAGTCGCTTAACCTCAAATACGAAGACGTGAATGTTTCACGAGTACCAGTTAGTCTATATAATAATAGCCGACGTACTCCTGTCTGTCCGTCGAAGGCCTGCACGGGTCGACTCTTTTGAATCTGACCCGATCGGCCCGATTCGAGTCGTGGTCCTACCATACCCTAAACTCGATCGCCAGACTGAGCATTGCAGACCTCACCCGCAGGTCGTGTAGGGTCGATCGAGGCGGCCCGCAGCCCGCTCAGGCCTCTTAACTTCAGAACTTGGAGTTCGTCCTTTTTCTAACAGGCTCTGCTGCCTCTGCTAACGCTTCCAGCTATCCCATGACGTCTCGTTCGTGCTGGGCTGTTCAGTGCTCCCACAATTCACGACGCTCCGTTGCCAGCTGCTTGCCTGAGAGCGACATCATTTAATGGCATGAACGCGTCGAGCGCTGGCATAACGAGGTTACTGTTTTGCCAACGGCTGTAAGCGGTTGGAGGAAAAGGTCCCTGTGATAGTGCATTCGCTGCACTCAAGAATAATCTTCCTTGCCTACCGAGCTGCCGGCATGATCCGCGGGTCGGGTTGGTCCAATAGAGCTGTAGCTCATCCCGGGACATGGTTCAAAAGCACACCTCATCCAATGCCCGAGTGTTCAACATTCAAACGACGTATTTCACTCGAATGCTAGGAGGCGTCACTCCCTGAAAACGTGCATACATGCAATTGCAGGTTCCTCGATGACTCAACGCATCCCCTGTTATTGATCCGAAGCGTGGCAGATTGGAATTCGAACGCTATGCCTTGAATCCTCTGAGACAAAACTCACTTAAAATTGCCATGAAGGGAAATTGGGAGTTTTGAGGATTAAGATTATTTCATCTCCTTCATCCGATAGACATGATTTCCTAATTTGTACAGTGTCTCAATTGAAGATTACAGAACCGAACTGAAATTTGGCATTTTGGGAAATTCGGGGATTAGAGCAGGGGTGGGGGTTAATGCCAGGAGGCACTCAATATAATTGATCCGAAATATGACAGTCGAAAAATCCAGCTGCGTGTTTCGTTTAAATGATTTGGGACATAAGTCGCTTAACCTCATATGCGAAGACATGAATATTTCACGGGTACCGGCTGGTTAGTTATATTTCGTCAATAAATTTTTAAATCTGATTATCCCTACCACATATCAAGCATTCCGTCTCAAGTAATCGAAAGCGTGGTTACGTGTGCAAGTCGGACTTAGTGCAAAAATCCATGCACGATGACCCCTTTGAGATAAAAATGCGTTCACAATTTTAGCGCTGTAGCCCAAACGGGTTAGAATATAAATGGTCAGACGGCTCACTTTGACCCTAGTTGAGCCATGAAAAAATAATTTGGCTCCAATGAAAGCGGAGACAAAGCTTAAGAAAGTTTGCATGCATTCACTTTCTAAAGTTAACGTTGTCGCAAATATGATACGGATTTTCTTCATTTTCATAAAGTCGGAATCAGGGTAACAAAAGGAGCTCCTATTACGTTAAAATACCATAGATGATAACAATGAAGATAGCTAAATTTCAACGATTTACTTTGAAACAACATTGTTTTAAAAACCAAACAATTACCAAATTTATCAAAAATTACCCACATTTACCACTCTTACTAAGGATGGGATTTCTGGTGACAACCAGGTATACTTCCAGACACCAGTGATCATGTTTATTTCATTCATCCCACATTGTTTCTAACATAAGAAAATTAGAGCCTGAAATTGCTCCATATCCTGATATGCCTTTTCTCTCATTTTTTTTTTACGGAAGTTGGACACTTGAATAAAATCTCTGAGTTATCCCTATTCTCTGTGGAGTTGACAGTAAAATATTCTCACCAGGTTCAGCATTTCAACCTGCATGTACATTTACACTTAGTGCACCGAATTTCATTAAAATCGTTCAACTCTTCTTTGATCGTCTTTTTTCGGCGATGAGTATAATTCATGTTCATAATCTTGTGATGTTCTATTTCTTGTTTGTTCACCTAAATATCCAAACGGGAAGTCAGGATGTAGTAGCCTTTTGCGTATGCTCTTCAGAACATATGCGAAAAGGCAGTCTGTCATCAAGATCATGTTCAAGAGTAACGCATTTGCAGTAATATATTCGGTGATTACCTTCTGAAGAAACATTCAGTACCAGAAGAAACAAAATATGTGTACATGACATATAAAGCATGAGCAATCCTGCCAATTGGGGTCCTTTGAAATGGAAAATTTTTTAGAGACAGTGAGATGTCGGTTGCCAATACTGTTGCCACGACAAACATTTTGAGTTGATGAGAAGGGCGTGGACAATGGCAAAGCAAGTTCAGGACTGTTCTTGGTAAGTTGGTTGGTTTTTTTTATAATCATCACGTGGCAAAGGGGAACAACAGATGCCGTCAAATGCCAAACACAAAGTAAAGATAGGCTTGCCATAGCAGTGGAAAGGAGAGTGCCTGTCGCCATAGTTGGCGCTATAACACTTTACCTCATACCATCCCTTTCAGACAAATGCAACATGGGTCATGGTTGGGAAAATTGTTGGTGCTTTGCCGTAAAAATAAACTCAAACTGTAGTTATCCAATTGCCTTTAAGCTGAACGGTGTTGGCAGTGTTCAGCAAAATAAATTTATTCCAAAGTAATATTATTGCATTTATACCAAAACCTATGGCTCGGATCATGAGAATCGAAGGGAATTGTTGAATAACGTTTCCACTTTGGCGAGCCGAAAGATAGGACAAAAAAACAGGAGATGGAACCCTCACAGTCTTGAGTGAAAGAAGAGGTAGACACAATTACTTTGAAGGAATTGGTAGCGACGCACGAGAAGACCATAGAGACACACAAAGAGAAGCTCCTGGAGGAGCAGAAAAAGCATGAGGATGTTTAGACGGAGAAATCCATTGCCAAGGATTACCTCACGAGTTCAATACCCCACGTCTCGAAGTCTCATATATTCTAGTAATACAAGGAAGTATCAAAACATAACGTTTCCAAACTTTTTACACAAATGTATTAGAGCTCCCAAAATAATAAAAGTACAGGAATTATTTTGGCAACTTTGTAGAAAAGTAGTTGATGTACTCGTATTTGTTCATCTGCATACAAAATATATTGATAGTTAAAATAAAACAATATGGAGCAAAAATTAGGGAACCTTATTTTTTTTCATTTCCCTCGTATTTCAACCGCAATGTCACAATATGTAAGACTGGCTTCTGTTGATATTGCAGGGTGATGAGACGATGGATAGCTCCAAAGATCCTAAGGCACAACAGGGCGAGGTGTGTACATCTAAGAGAAGTGGATCATGCACGACAAACTCAAATCTTCTCTCAGAGAAGGTTTATGCTGCTCGAACCTTTCTAAATCACGTGATATTTTGTTCAAAGGAAATTAATGTGTTTGGAATCGTTTTTACTACAAAGAATACAGTTGTATAGGTGTTTTGTAAGGAGTGACACCAACACATTTATGTTGGTATTATAAGGAATACGGAATTATCAAAGTTTCTGTCTCATGTTTTGCCCTTTAGTTTGAATGATGGAAGACAAAATGTGGTTTAAAATAAAATTTTGCCGTTTATCGAGATTTCCGGTAGTTAAATTGTCACATCGTAAACGTATCGTTAAAATGCATTACAGGTGCTACAAGAGATAAATACACAGCAGGAAGTGGTACAGGAGTCATCCCGGAATAATATGACAAAAGAAAATGCACCTCAGTTGCAGAAGCTCCAGGTCACACAGAGGGATATGTCTAGGGAATTTGAGGAACAGCTTCAAGGGGAGCAGACAAAGCAAAGCGATAACAAGAGTGTGAATTCCGACGTCAAGACTAAGTTACAAGACTGCAAAACTGAGGTCGTGACTTTCATTCGACTCCTGTTCATCGGTTTCAGTCTTGTATTTTTTTTTTCATTCAGCCGCACCAATGTATAATTTACGTTTACCTGCCATGGCTAAAGGCATCATCAAAAGGTGTGATTCGGCTCATATATGGCTGCTCCCATGTGACCTATGAGCTCGTGTATTCCGGGTCCATTGGCGACCCAGACTCACATGCGATTGGAATACCAACTCATAAGGTCTCGAGGCTTAATTGAATTTCTTTTAGTCATTCATAGTAATTATTCTACCAGATTGGGATGTCTGCCCAGCTAACATGGTGACTGTGTCAACTACGATGAATTAACTTTTCTTTCAACGTGTGTCAAAAGTTCCATGATTCATCATCAGAATAGCACGAAAGAATATTAATCTACTTCACGTAATTCTCGAAAACTAATTATTTTCAACCCTTCATCGCCTCCTCGCTCAAAAATTGTTGCTTGCACACGCACGTATGTTACGTTTTTACCTTGGCTGACACACTGCAATGCTATTCAATATATTTGCAACCAGATTCAATGTGGCTTCGGTAGTCAAATGTTCACCTCAAAGAAACTCCATCGCAATCTCGACAAGACGAATTGCATAAGAACTCAGCTTGAGTAAAGAATTAAGCAGGAGAATGTCGAGATGGAGAAATCCATTGTCCCCAGCAGTTCAATACCCAAGATCTCGAAATCTCATAGAAACTAGTAATATTCCAATAGCAATATCACAGTATTTAAGACTGACTTCTGTTGATTTTGCAGAGTGATGAGACGGTGGATAGCTCCAAAGCTTCTGAGACGCAGCAGGCCGAGGTTTGTACATCTAAGAGGAATGAACTATGCAATGCAAACTCGAATCTCCTCTCAGAATGAAGGTTTATGCCGCCCGAACCATGCTGAATTACGTGATATGTAATTCGAGAGAAATTGTAGTGCATTGAATAGGTTTTTCTAAGAATGGATTAAGTTGAACAGTTGTAATGTAAGTGGATGTTCCTACTAGTCCTATGCCATGATCCCATTGAAATATTGTAAGGAATATGAATTTGCCGAAGTTACTGACTTACCTTTTTGAATATCCTTTGGCCAATTATGGAAGAAAAAATGCGATTTAAATGCCGTTTTCCCATTCATTGAGATTCATGAAACTTTACACCTTGACAGCTATACATCAAAATTATTTACAGGTACTTCAAGAGATAAAGACACTGCAGGAAGAGGTACAGGAGGCGTCCCAGACTAATGTGACGAGAGAAGAAAATCCGCTTCCTTTACAGGAGTTGCAGGTCACTCAAGGAAAGACGCCGAAGGAAAACGAGAAACAGTTCCAAATGGAGCACAAAAAACTGAGCAATGTCGAGAGCGTGAAGTTCTACGTCCGAGACTGCAGAACTGAGGTGGTGACTTTCATTCCCCTACCGCCCATCAGTTGGTTTTTTTTTGTATTCGGTCAGTCACACCATTGGATTTATTCATTTTACACGTTGAGGTAGCAAATGGACAGTACACAGATTTAAAATTTTAGGAAGCAGATATGTGTTCTCCTTGAATCTGGAAGTATTTTCATGGGACGAGGAAGCCACATAGTTAGAGCAAGCTTCTTCATCCAAACCAAAAATATTATTATACATGGATTATGTAATACTGACCCTAATTCCTCTTGCATTTTATTCCAGTACGAACTTGATTAGAAATGGAACAGAAAATGTGAGCTGGTCTCCCGTGTTAAATACATGAAGCTACTCATGTTCCTTCTGATCAGTTCGTATTAGAAAGCGTCAGTAGCAACAGTCTGGAATCGTAGAATGAAGTGGTTGATATTTTCCGTTATGTTGATCCAGTTTGTGGTTGTATGACCTAATACATTAAGCCCTAATTGCAGGGAAAAAAAGTGTACCCTCTGGAAGAACATTTGGCTATGGCATTTTAGCATACTCATCACCTGTGGCAACATTGCGTGATACATCGACCACACTTCATAACTTATAGGTCGTTTCAAAAGTATTTCCAATGTATAGACGATTGCAACACTGAATCCGATAGACAAAAAGTTGCGAAATTGGTGTGCAGAACAATTTGACGCCGTGGAAGAAAACATGTGGGTCGTTGATGTTTATGATGGAAATTATTGCCCCTCTAGGATGTACATGAGGTCGAAAAAGGCATACGTTCTTAAAATAGCTGTTTGGTGTTCTTTCTTTTCGTGAGAATAATGATCTCCAATCGTCACTTCACATTCTAAACAGCTGCTTAAAGCATCAGGGCAACATTCGCTAGTTGAAATATCAGTAACGTTCTCTTTTTTTTAAATGATAACATCGTACTTATAAGAACTCACTAATATAAGTAATGTCAATTATTAAATGAGCGTCGATCGTTACCTATTCCTAGACCACCTATTCTTGATACTTTGAATACCGCTTCCCGTAAAAAGTTTTATTAATGACGTTACTATTGTTTCGTATACCAAGCCTAGTATTTTTAGCTTTAACCAACTAATTACCAAGGTCAACCCGCGCCTCTTTCGATACGGTGAAAAGCAGAAGGTGCCATCTCAGTCATTACTGAAAGAAAAAGAAGAAACAATTTATTTGAAGGAATTGGTAGCGACGTACGAGGAGACCATCAGGACACTCAAAGAGAAACTCCTGGAGGAGCATAAAATGCATGAGAATGTCGAGAAACCCATTGTCGAGGATAACCACAGCAGTTTAATACTCCAGGTCTTAAAGCATATCTTCTTGTAATATTCGAACAGTTATAGCTCGTATTTGCATAAGCGAGACTGGATTTGCTTGATGTTACAGGGTGATGAGATTGTGGATAACTTCAAAGCTCCTGAGGCACATCAAGCCGAGGTAAGTGCATCTACGAGTAATAGACTATGCAATGCTAAAGCATATCTTCTCCCAGAATGAAGGCTTATGCTACCCGAACCCTGTTGAATCTCGGCATATCTAGTTCGAGGGAATTTTAAGGGCATTAACTAGTATTTTCAACAATGGATTAAATTGATTATGTAACACGATCCCATTCATAGATATATTGCGAGGAATTCGAAATTACCAAAGTGATCCTTCTACCTTTTGAACTTGTGTTTGACCAATGGTGGAAGACAAAATCAGAATTAAAAAAATATCATTTTCGCGTTCATCGAGATGTCCTGATGTTTAACATTACACTTCGACCCCTTTTTTCTTACAATTTAGCAATTAAGTTACCAACCAGTACTTCAAGAAATAAATACACTGCAGGACGACGTACAGGAGCCGTCTCAACCTAAGGTATCCAAAGGAGAAAATGCACCGTATGCGCCGAGGGAACTTGAGAAACCGCTGCAAGCGTTCGAGACGAAGCAGAGCGAACACGTGAGTGTGAAGTCCGACGACAGGAACAAGTTCAACAGTTTCACAACTGAGGTCGTGAATTTTATTACCCTCCTGTCGTTCAATGTCGGTCTTGTATTTTGGTTTTCGTTCAGCCGCACCATTCCCTTTTTGTTTTAACATGTTGAGGTGCTTACAGGCTCCATCATACGGCATGTTTTTATTATATTTGACCGCTTCCATAAGACCTATGAGCTCTCGTAATCCGGATGTATGAGTGAATAAGACCAACATGTTTTTGGAATGCAAACACAATGTATTGAGAATGTCTTACCTTTCTTATAGTCATTTGTAATAATAATTCTCTATGATTGGGTTGTTTGATTATGAACATGATGCTTCCCACATGACTGTTTGAACTATCTTGATTTTTGGTTCAACTTGAGTCAAAAATTCCATGCCTTTTTGCAAACCAATTTTTGCATGCACACACGTCTGTTACATTTTATGTTCTCTGGCATTTTGTAATCCTCTTTGATAAATTTTCCAACCAGACTACAAGGTGACCCAGGTAATCAAATGTCAATGGAGGAAATTCCATCGCAATCTCGATAGGACGATTTGGAGATGAATTAAGGGTGTGGCTGACGGTCTAAAAACTCACACGGTCCTNATATTCGAACAGTTATAGCTCGTATTTGCATAAGCGAGACTGGATTTGCTTGATGTTACAGGGTGATGAGATTGTGGATAACTTCAAAGCTCCTGAGGCACATCAAGCCGAGGTAAGTGCATCTACGAGTAATAGACTATGCAATGCTAAAGCATATCTTCTCCCAGAATGAAGGCTTATGCTACCCGAACCCTGTTGAATCTCGGCATATCTAGTTCGAGGGAATTTTAAGGGCATTAACTAGTATTTTCAACAATGGATTAAATTGATTATGTAACACGATCCCATTCATAGATATATTGCGAGGAATTCGAAATTACCAAAGTGATCCTTCTACCTTTTGAACTTGTGTTTGACCAATGGTGGAAGACAAAATCAGAATTAAAAAAATATCATTTTCGCGTTCATCGAGATGTCCTGATGTTTAACATTACACTTCGACCCCTTTTTTCTTACAATTTAGCAATTAAGTTACCAACCAGTACTTCAAGAAATAAATACACTGCAGGACGACGTACAGGAGCCGTCTCAACCTAAGGTATCCAAAGGAGAAAATGCACCGTATGCGCCGAGGGAACTTGAGAAACCGCTGCAAGCGTTCGAGACGAAGCAGAGCGAACACGTGAGTGTGAAGTCCGACGACAGGAACAAGTTCAACAGTTTCACAACTGAGGTCGTGAATTTTATTACCCTCCTGTCGTTCAATGTCGGTCTTGTATTTTGGTTTTCGTTCAGCCGCACCATTCCCTTTTTGTTTTAACATGTTGAGGTGCTTACAGGCTCCATCATACGGCATGTTTTTATTATATTTGACCGCTTCCATAAGACCTATGAGCTCTCGTAATCCGGATGTATGAGTGAATAAGACCAACATGTTTTTGGAATGCAAACACAATGTATTGAGAATGTCTTACCTTTCTTATAGTCATTTGTAATAATAATTCTCTATGATTGGGTTGTTTGATTATGAACATGATGCTTCCCACATGACTGTTTGAACTATCTTGATTTTTGGTTCAACTTGAGTCAAAAATTCCATGCCTTTTTGCAAACCAATTTTTGCATGCACACACGTCTGTTACATTTTATGTTCTCTGGCATTTTGTAATCCTCTTTGATAAATTTTCCAACCAGACTACAAGGTGACCCAGGTAATCAAATGTCAATGGAGGAAATTCCATCGCAATCTCGATAGGACGATTTGGAGATGAATTAAGGGTGTGGCTGACGGTCTAAAAACTCACACGGTCCTCTCGTAGCATCTAATCACCTACTCCCAGCAAATTCACTTGCATATGAGCAGCTAGCATCCTTGTCCGCAACCAAAGGCATTAATTAGCATAAAATACGTAATGCGAAGCTGAATCGCTACAGCATTCTATTACGGTACCATTTGATACCAGAGTAAAAGAGAAGTTGTCTCGAGCATTGAAAATCATGAAGATACTCGCGTTTCTATGACCGGTGATTATTGGGATGATGCAGAATCAACAGTCTGGAATCAAGTTATTGTTATACGGCAATACCTCTGTTTCTAGTGTAATTAGCCGACTATTGGAAATTTTTATTCATCTATTTTTTTAGAACCATTTATGCAAAGAAAATATAGCGTATTCATACACATAAGGCAGCTTGTAATGAAAGAATTCATCATTTCTGACAACATTACCAGATCTTTCAAACAGACCTAGTAATTTGTATTTAGAAAATATACTTTTACAGGTTTAGAAGTATGACACTTTCAACTGTTATGCTCAGTGACATATATCTTTAAACCCTCAACCTTTAATGAGTAAGAGCATGCCAATTAAGTATCCCCATTAGCTAGTGAATAAATGTGAAAACGGCAACCAATTTTTTTGCTGAACCCATGCATATTTCTAATCAGCAAACCCCCTATTAGAAAAAAAGACAAACTTGTCGAAGTGACATTGGAAAACTTAATATGCCAGATCATTCTGGTGGCATTTTACTACATATTTTGATAGAGGCACCAACTGCATGCGACAAGCTGTTTGAAACTTCATGGCAAGAATCGCCTGTTAAATATTGGGAACGTTTTCTTTTTTCAAATAGGTAATATCTTATTCATATGAACTCAGTTTCATACGTAATGACAATTGTGAAATGGACGACAGTCGCTTAAAAACGTAAATTAACATTTTATTCATTCCATTCGTATGGCATAACTCAATACCACCCCTCTCTGGCAAATGCAGCATGGGTCTTGGTTTGGAAAATCGTTCGTGCCTCGTGGCAAAACAAAGCCCATCTTTACAAACACCAAACCCAATCGAACTTTAACTAAATTGTGCTGGCCCGAAAGAAAACGGCACCTATTCTTGAATGAAACTTATGGCGAAGGGCATTTTTCAAAATAATTACTGCAATGATAACAAAGCATATGGTTCGGATCATAAAAATCGAAATTGGTTGATTAATGGTTCCAGTTGGGCGCGGAGAAAGCTATGCCAAAATGCTAAAGCATATCTTCTCCCAGAATGAAGGCTTATGCTACCCGAACCCTGTTGAATCTCGGCATATCTAGTTCGAGGGAATTTTAAGGGCATTAACTAGTATTTTCAACAATGGATTAAATTGACTATGTAACACGATCCCATTCATAGTTATATTGCGAGGAATTCGATATTACCAAAGTGATGCTCCTACATTTTGAACTTGTGTTTGAACAATGGTGGAAGACAAAATCGGTATTTAAAAAATATCATTTTCGCGTTCGTCGAGATGTCCTGGTGTTTAATATTACATGTGGACATTTTTTGCTCGAATTTAATTACAGGTTCTTCAAAAAACAAATACACTGCAGGAGGAGCAGCAGCAGCTGTCGCAACCTAAGGTATCCAGAGAAGAAAATGCACCGCATGCGTCGAGGGAACTCGAGGAACTGCTCCAAGGAGGGCAGCCAAAGTTCCACAACCTCACAATTATGGTTGCGACTTTCATGACATTCATGTTGTTCCGCAACGGGCTTGTATTTTGGTTCTTGTTCAGCCGCACCATTCAATTTTTGTTTTAACCTGTTGAAGTGGTTGATGGCGCCATCATACGGCATGTTTTTCCTCAGATATGACTGCTTTCATATAACCTATGTCATATGGAAGTGTAAGCTTGTGCAAACCGGATGGATGAGCGTATAAGACCTACCTGTGTTTGGAATACAAACACATAATGTATTGAGAAAGTCTTAACTTTCCTATAGTTATTCATAATAATAATTCTCTATGATTGTGTTGTTAGTTTAGTGAACATGATGCTTCCCTCTTGACTGGGCCAACCATCCTGATTTTTTGGTTCAACGTGTGCCAATAGTTCCATGAACGTGCTCTGATGCATCCTTAGGATAGCATGAAAACAATGAGGTCTTCATCATGTAATGCTCGGAAGCAATTCTATGTGAAACCTTATTACTTCATCGCAAACCATTTTTTCGCTGGCATACACGTCTATTACGTTTTTACTTCCGCTGGCATCCTATAATCCTCCTAAAATTAATATTACAGTAATAATACCAAAGCATATGGTTCGAATCATGAATATCGAGGGTAATTGATGAATAATGGTTCCAGTTGGAGAAGGAGATAGCCGGGCCAGAAAAGCTGGAAAAGGAATCCCCACAGTCACTATTCCAAGAAAAGGAAGACACAGTTCATTTGATGGAATTGGTAGCATCGCATGAAGAGACCATCAGGACGCTGAAAGAGCAGCTCCTGGAGGAGCAGAAAAAGCATAATTTCGAGATGGAGATGCCCATTGTCCAGGATAACCTCAGCAGTTCAATTCCCCAGGTCTTAAAGTATCATATATTCTTGTAGTAGTCCGACGGTAACGTCTCAGTATGTAATACTGGCTTTTGATGATGTTGCAGGGTGATGGGAGGATGGATTCCTCCAAAGATCTTGAGGCAAAGCTGGCCGAGGTACGTCCATCTACGAGGAATAGACCACGCAATTCAAATTCGAATCTTCTCCCAGAAAAATCGTTATGTTGCCGGAACAGTCATATATCTCTTGATACACGAGCTCCAGCCAAAGTTCTCGCGGACTGACTATCTGCATTACATGGGATGTAGCTACCCTATGAGTTTCAAATTCGAATCCTTCTCGAAGTAGTCTTCTGTACCATTACGGCATCGACAACAATCATGCACCTTCTTGAAACAGTTTTGGAAATCTTTAGCTGCAATATCTTTGTATTACTTTGTCACAATTTTCTTGTCATCAATGGTTTAAAAACAACTTCATTTCAATTCAGATTGCAATTGCGTGGATAAAAAGGAGTCACATAATGCCATATCAATTGAATGAGGATGGTGTCTTGGCACAGGGATCCGATGGTTGCTAAGGAAACGCTGGACCGACGATGCAAAAGAGCCAGTGCATTGCCATGCAGAATCCAATTAAATTTTTGAAACATAAAACATTATAGGATTATTTTACAAATCATGCAGGGTTATAATAGGAATCCTGTAGGAATCATATAAAATGTTTGTTTTTAAAAAGTATTATAGGATCCATTAGGATGTTTCCGTAATGCCAGTCTCCATTCTGCTACCTTTCAGGGCCGCGGCAGATTGCATCTACTAGTCTTATCAAAATATCCACCTAAACATATTTTGCTAGTGTGTGAGCTGAAGTACAAAATCTAAATGCACGATCCCATTTTGAGTTTTTTTGCCATGCAATGACCATGACGTTGACCCATGAATTAAGTATACTTTCTTGGGTCGGATATTCTTCGTCCATTATGCTGTCTTTCGCATTGCATTCACTGAATGAGAATGTTGTAACATTGAGAAATTTTTAGAAGGCGACTTCCCTCATTTTTAGAGACGTAAAATTACCGCTAAGGTAGAGGCCAATTACTTACCGGTAATATACAAGTAATTTACCGGTAATTACACGTATTTTACCGATGTATTACCACTAGGTCACAGATACTCCAAATGGGCCATATTAAAATTTTTCGGAATTCTCAATATCTTCTTTTGAAGCCATATATAGCTAAAGCAACCTCCCACTTGTGAAATGTTGAGAGAGACAAGCTTTGACAGAGAAATTGGGATGCATCTATAGATACCGAGACAGCTAGTGGATATTTTTTGCTTTTGACATTCTAAGTGGGAAAGCAAGCCAAATCTGGAAAATGCATTAAAAGTATAGGTAGTATATGCTGACTGGTTTTTGCCCTTCTCGACCTTTCGGTCTTCATTAATATTTCCGTCACTAATCAGGCGCACTTCCAAATGGCTCGAAAAAAAAGTAAAGAACGGAAGAAATAGTTCTGGTGAGGGAAGGACTCGTTCAATTAGGTTCAGCTTTGATTTGTGCGTATATGCGTGCAACATACGAAGCCGAGAAAAGAGGAGCTCATCAGAGACGAGACGAACAAGTCAACTAAAACCGTTCTGACACCAGTCTGATTAGGGTCAGGGCTATTTCGTGAAAATACAGTCCATGTCGGAACGGGCGGGACACTTATTCCTTTCTGAGATAATTAAGTATTTTCTTTTCATAGGGTTAGATTGAGAAGTAATATTTATTTTCCCTATTATTCTATCCACGACATAAGACTTTGCATGGTATGTATTCCTTTTAAGGGAGGAGTCAGTATTTAAAAATGAGCGTGTGCTTGATACTGCGTGAAGCTGGTGGCAATAAAAAAATCATTGGTCGTCACTTAGATCCACCCTCACGCTTTCATTCGTCCTAGACCATGAATGATAAAAAAATGTTGAAGTGACGCTGCTGAATAATGTACAGTTCCTATAATTGACATAAAAAAAATAAATAGGACGAAAGCGCGATACTTTACCTTCAGTGTCGTAGCCGCCAACAAATGTATTGCGGATTTGGAGAGGATAAACACATTCAATGCGTATCCTAGTCAATAATTCCAGCTGGTGGTTCCAGTCTGGATCAGGAAGTTGGATATCTTAGATGGTTCCATCTGTAAATTTGTACGTGTTCCGTATCGTTTCCAGCTGGAAACTTTAGTGTCTTAGTTGGTAAACTACTTCATCCAGGTTGTAATTGGAGATGGTTTTAGTTGGAAGACTGCATGATCCAACTTGGATATGAGCTAAGTCATCACTGAAGTGTACCAAAACTGGTGCACCAGAAATCTTCAAATATCTAGGGCTTCAGAGATCAGATCTAGGTCCTCAAAGCTCCTAAATCAGATTTAAAATACAGTGACTTCTACAATTTATCGTCAAAACAATTGCTTACCTCTTCAGATTTTCACAAACAAGAGTCCCTCCTTTCTTATTCTCTTTGAGTAACACAGGAAGGTTTCTGAACCCATTCCAGCAAATTCCAACTCCTCAGCTGGTTAAGAATACAATCTAAATCCAGTTATTACCAGCTATTTCTACCTTATTCCAGTCAAAACACAAACTGGATCCAGCCGGAATTTTTGACTGGGATTGGCCAGCGGTTAGAAAATCCCTGTACTAATTTCTAATTATTGATAATTTCTCAGCATAACATGAAAGACATGCATAAATGTTGCAAAGGCCTTGATACCTTTGTGATCATGTTATCGTCATTGACTCAGGCCTTGGATAACTCTCTCCGGCAAAAAACGAATACAGCAGGATGGTATGCATTTTTCTATGGAAAAAAGGCTAGAAAAAGTGAAAAAGTGATTAACTGGCAATTTACCAGTAATATTACCGGTAATCAACACTGCGGTAATTACAAGTGAACCGGTAACGTTACGGTAATGTTACTACCACTCACATCTCTACTCATTTAAAAAAAATTGGATGTTGATACCTTGTTTGGTTTACATACTAACTGAATGTACTCCAAACTAGGAATAACCGCTTTTGACGGAGCAATTGTAACGCTGAAACCGATAATTCTATATGCACATGCCATGAGGAAGGGAATATAATGTAGATGGTTCAAGGTTGTTTTCATGACTAAGCGCAATGAAATACCACTCTCCCCATGAATTTAATAAAATAATTCCACGAAAAAGGTTTGGTGGACCTATATAGTTCTACTAAAATCGCCTTGTATGGACCTACATTTAAAAAATGCATTAGGTTCAAGCGAGGCATTGAAAATAGGGAATCCTATATCCTATTACTGGTCCCCTGTCATGAAATATATTAGGATAATATAATAGGGACATGCCAAGGAATTCGATATGAACTAAAATTACATATTTCAAGTTGTGTTTGACCATTGGTGGAAGACGCAATGCGGATTAAAGTACAATATTCACGTTTAACCTGATTTTCAGTTCCTAAAATTTGAACACATTTTCGTAAAAATGATTCACAGGTACTTGAAGAGATAAAGACACTACAAAAGCAGGTGCAGGAACTGTCCCAGGCTAATGCGATGAGGGAGAGGAATGTAGCGCCTTTGGAAGAGCTTAAGGTTGCACCAAAGGAAACGCGGAGGGAACTCGAGGAACAACTCAAAAGGGAGCAGAAAAAGCCGAGAGATCTCAATAGCATGAAGTCCGACGTCAAGACAAAGTTACAAGACTGCAAAAAGGAGGTTTTGCCATTCATTCGACTTCTGTCCAGTTTGGGTCTTGCATTTTGGTTTTCAGTCAGATGCACCATTGGATTTTTCATTTTGCAGGTTGAGGTGAGGGACCGTTTAAAGATCTCCAATCTCATTCAGCAAAGGTATGTTTTCTTAAGAGCCTGAAAATATATGCATAGGACGAGAAACCCAGCAATCTTCATTGCCAGGAGCTAAAGGCATTACTAAACGTGGAGCATCAAATACGGCTCCCCGTTACCCTTTCATTTAATTACAGTACGAACTTGATTTGAGATTATGCAGAAAATGTAGAGTGGTGTGCAGCGTTAAGAACATGATGCTACTCTCGTTCCTGATGCCGACTCCTATTGGGAAGTGTCTGTATCCACAATAATCAACATTCTCTTCTCACTCGCAAGCGATGATGGCGAAATTCAAAGGGCTATAGTCATCATCCGCCGTTTCGTAGTAGGGGAGCGACGAACCTCAGAAAATGGCAAAAATTGCATAGTTTCATTCACTCAACGCGCAAAAATGTGTGACATGCATGAACCTGAACTTACGAATCACGCTTCGGCTTCACGTCCTCAATTCCGAGTGTGAGGAGGCTAGACTGCGGTGGAATTTACAAATGGCTCCTCCTGCCGGAAAATTGAAACAATGATTAACCAATTCTCACATGACGGAATGTCTAGTATATAAATAGTGAATTTTAGGTCAAGAAACCTAGATGAGTTGCTCAAACTTTGAGCGCGTCAAATTACGTAAGTACAGTAAATTAGGAAAAGACCACCACTCCTGCATCCAAAATGCCATGAGAGAAACATCATAGTCACACAAACGTTTGTTTGGTGTCTTAATGTGCCGTTGAAATAGGTTTTTACATTCAAAGTATTTCATACCGCAACAATCCCCAATATGACAGCATGTCATCAAATCGTGGACGCTGACTTTAGCAGTATGGGGTTCTTATAAAAGTTCACGTTGTGTTCGAACACCAGTGTCGTGAACACAATTCATCGACATGGCATAACATTTAGTCGACACATCTTTGAGACCAAGAGGGGCACGTGTCTGTGGTCCACGGTAATGTCTACCAGAGGGTGCTACATCTGCTCAATATGACCACCATTCATGGCGATTCGGCTTGCATTCATGGGATGACATGTTAGAAAGCTACACGAAGCTTTCAACTTTTGAACGTGGGTGACATGATGTCCTGTGGTAAATTTCAAGTCAGTTGAAGTAGTTGCGCGATACAAAATTAACTGGATGTATCATCATCACCAGAAATCAAGTTGTGTTAGATATGGAGATCGTAGAGGGCACGCATGATGATAATGTCTGCTAATGATGAGATGGCCAAAAAAAAAGCTCGTTAGCAGTGCTTTCACAGCCCGTGAAATGTGTCGGGGTGTGCCCAGCCTTATACAGGTAGTAATAGACACGGATGAAAAACCTTTCTTACAGCAGCCAATATAGATTTAGGGATCAGTGAAGCTCTCAGGTGGAAATTGTCTGTGACCGCAGAAACTTGTACCGCTTGGTAACAAAGATGTCTCCACCAAATGTTATCGCTTTACGATGAATAGTATTCATCAAATAGGTGTTTGAACACGCCATGACATTTCAAAAGAACCTCTTACTATGGAATTTGACACCCACATTGTGAATATATATGCTGTCGTATCGGGTATTGTCACGGTATAAAGTACTTTGAATGTAACACCTAAACTCTTCCACACAATATAACCACATTTAGGCACCATACACACCTTCGTGTGCTTAGGGAGTTACCCGTTATACGGATAACCTACGGAGTAGGAGAACGAGAGGAAATTACCACAAGTTGCCTAAACCACAGGCACGGCTGAAGGTGCGGCGGGTTTTCTTTACTTGTTGTGCGAATGCGTGAATAGAGTTTAGTGATCATTAAGTCCCCTTCGGTGACCAGCTTAAGAGAAGGTTAAAGGACTTCATGAAAGAAAGAAAGGGAGTAATTGAGAAATATTAGGCGGACATGATAATAAATAACTAGCGGATAATAAATAACGGATATTGCAACCGGCCGAAGCTATAGCTATCTTGCAATCCATGATTTCGAGTGAAGGAATCAACAAAAAAATTTGCAAATTGCAGGGTTTGTTACCAGAACAAAAGAGGTTTTAGCAAGCACGGAAAAATGGATGGATATGGGTTCTGCAGTGTAGTATAATCAGGAAAATTTTCCCCAATAGAAGCCCTTCCAATGACCAAAAAAATCACGGGAGACGTAAGGAAATCTAAGAGTTGCGCAAACACGATGCAGCAGTTGCGGCACACAAATATTTAGAGGACAAAAAATATATATATTCCACTTGAATCACTTGAATGACAAATATATACGAGGGTCAGTCAACTGAAAACAGGACATGATATTTTTTTCTCCAAAACATATTCGCAACCATATTTTTTCATGTGCCGTTTTCTTTGTTGGCTTGTTTCCTAGGGACATGAACAGCTTTTTCCTCTGTCTGCACTTTTTTACAGCATGAGATTCTTTCAAACATGGCGTCCGAGGTGTTGGTTTGCACCAAGGAAGAGATACGTTCTGTGATCCGTTTTCTTGTTGCTGAAGGTAATGAAATTCATCAGAGACTCAAAGCTGTGTACGGTGATCACTGCATTGCAAGGAGCAACGTCTACGAGTGAGTGCAGAAGTTTCAAAGTGGAATAACAAGTGTGAAGGATGCTCCGCGCTCGGGCCAAGCGCACTACGTAGTGACGTCGGAGACCGTAGCACGCGCCGAGGAACTTGTGAAACCGGATCGGCGAATGACACTAGATGTATTCGCTGCCAACCTGGGTATAAGTCATGTCTCTACCCACCATATCGTTCACGAGATGCTGGGATTCAATAAAGTGTGTGCGAGATGGATCCCCCGTCTACCGACGGAAGAGATGAAGAGCCAGCGTGAAACCAGTGCGGTTTCCCTGAGAGCCGTTTCGAAGCTGAATGAGATGCTTTCCTTTCACGAATTGTGACAGGAGATGAGACATGGGTCCACTACCACACACCAGAGCAAACGAGCCAGTATGGAATGCAGGCACAATACTGTCCTCGCCCCAAGAAATGCAAGATCGTCGCATCTGCCGGAAAATTAATGCTGACCATTTTTTGGGACATGAATGGCGTTCTTTTGACTCACTACCAACCTCGCAGTGTTACCGTTATCAGGGACACGTACTCATAGCTGCAGCGAGATGAACTGAAGCCTGCAGTTCGAACAAAACGTCGTGGTCTCCTCAAGAAAGGAGTAATTCTCCACGACAATGCTCGTCCCCACACTGCTTGACAGACTGTAGAAACAATTACAGATCTCGGATTTGAACTAGGGGCTAAGTGTAAGTAGCACCTAGTGATTTTCACCTCTTTGGACCTCTCAAGAAAGCGCTGCGCGGGCGAAAGTTTCAGTCTGACAATGAGGTGCAGGAGGCAGTGCATTCATGGCTGAAGGGGCAACCTAAATCCTTTTTTAACTCGGGCGTCAAAGCTCTAGTAGGACGTTGGAAAAAATGCATTGATAAGCAGGAGGATTATATAGAAAAATGACGAAATCATCACCTTCAAACAGATATAATAAAAGACTATTTTAAGAAATGTCCTGTTTTCAGTTGACTGACCCTCGTATTTCAAAGAAATTAATCAGTTCATCACAATCAGAAACCCAACCAACAGCCTTGAAAATCGCAGAATACATGAGAGAGTCTATTTGTTACGCAACCATTAAGTAGCAATAGCGGCACGAATAGATTTAGAGTGCTAAAACAGTTTATATATATCACGATTCACGTCGAAGATAATTTTGTAATCCTCTAAATCGATTTATGCCAAAATTGATGCATCATGGTTGTGTAACAAATGGACTTGCTCATGTCTGCTATGATTTTCAAGGTGATTGGAAGGGTTTCTGGCAGGGAAGCACTGCTTATTTCCTTTGAAAAAAATATTCATGCAATTCACGTGGAATATATGTTATGCCTCATAACCTATTTATGCCGTATCTGCTGCAACGTGGTTGCGCAATCCATAGATTGCATTACGTCTCCCTTGACTTTTATGGTCATAAGATGGGTTTCTATTGGGGAAATATCCCTAATTTTATTGATCTGCAGAAACCATATCCATCCATTTTTCAGTGTTTGCTATAACTCTTTTGTCATGGTAACAAAACCTGAATGTCACATTTTTACGTTGATTCCTTCACTTGAAATCATTGAATATCTTCAATGCAAGATAGAATTAGCAAGATAGCTTCAGCGTAGATAGCTTCAGCCAAGATAGCTTCAGCACAGGATGGTTACGATGTCGCCGAAGTCGTCTTTCCTATCCAAGAATAAGCGCTCCTGTTCCATACAGGTCGGATCCCGCCGTTATCACCCTCGTGAGTCACTCTCCTTGCGAGTACCGATCGATAAGAGGACGGGGTTCCGATCGATAAAGGGGTCGGGATCCCAATAAATATATGGGCGGAGATCTTATACCGGCGAGGAAGTCATCCCTCCTTCAGGGATGAAAAGGGACTCCAAGTGTAATACGCTGCGACATTTTACACGTCCCTGCGAAAATGTCCGTACCGGACCGCTCTAAGTAGAGAGCGAGAGGTGTGCGTAGAATGACTCTCTCTCCCTTTGTTATGTTAAGGATGGCATGGAGAGATAAAACTGTACGTCATGAGTTCGGTGGTGTTAGTTCCCACTTGACTGGCAATCAGGAGGTTCTGGGTTCAACTTCCGTATCCTCCATT
Organism: Darwinula stevensoni; assembly: GCA_905338385.1. NCBI lineage: Eukaryota > Metazoa > Arthropoda > Ostracoda > Podocopida > Darwinulidae > Darwinula > Darwinula stevensoni. The sequence goes on from CAJPEV010000235.1 coordinate 63,486, forward strand.
ATTTACCTTTTGTCCTCTTATGCCATCCAAACTCTTCCCCCCCCCCCCACCTGGGGCTATTATATCCTCCAGAATAGATCCAACAGTAGCAAGGGCCGGAAAAAAAAACTCAAGCCCGAAGAAAAGAGATGTACACCCAGTGGCAGGCAGAAGATTATACACTCTTAGAACATTACGAGCGTTAAGGGAGTAAAAAGGGAGCACACTGTGAGCTTTTCAAATGCTTTTATTACTCACCAAATGCTCCCTCATCGATCACAGTGAATTTAATATTTTGAAGTTCTTCTTCATGCCAGTAGATGGAGGTTATGGTCTCGCTTTTCGCACATTACACAAAAGTTCCCTTCCCTCTTTCTCTGGTATTGTCCCTCGGAGCATTGTTTTTTTTCCTCGACATATGTCTCGCCTACACGCATAATAGGAATCCATAAACACGCACTTTCCATCATTTGTTATGCACATTTTCAAAATAGACTCATAGAGACGAGGCCATGAGCAAGCTCATATTCCTCATGAGAACCATTTTGAAACTAGCAACGGTTTCATCCGCAGAGGATATATTGAATCCATAGGGGTCCATGAAATGAATCCTATCACTTCCTCGACTTGATGAGGGAATGAGGAAATGAAGGACTGACATTATGGACACTTCATGGAACCGTAAGAGGAACCGTCTATCCTCTGACTTGTAATGCAATCAGCACAGTTAAAGGTAGGTCAATGCCTGTATGGTAGAGAGCGAAAATGACACGATGTTCAGTATAGATGAGGATTTGCGTATTTGCATGACATCCCTATCACTTTCTGAGGGGAGCGCTTTTAATCATGGAGGAGGAGAGCAATGTTACTCCTTGATGATGGAGCAAATTCGCTCCTTTCCCAGAGTGAAAGAGTGAAACTGAAATTAGCGATTTTACTCTCTTTTTTTTTTAGGAAAATCACTTCCCCTTTTCTAAGAGTGTATGGGATGATCGCAGGTGTGTGTCATGCGTGTGCATGCCCACATGCCACCGACTACCACCGCCACCACCACCACCACGGACCACAGCAGACTTTATTATATAGATACCAGAGGCCTGCGGCCGCTGCGCTAGCCGTGCAATAGGCGGAGATTTGAATATTCTATTGTGAGCATAACGTCTGCTTGACTTCCTCTGTTCATCGTATTACCCATTCGCAACTGAACCACTTCATTGCCACAATCGCCGTTGTGAACGCCTCGGTCTAGTAGCTTTTCATGAGACCCAATACGACTTTCCTGATCTCGTTGTCCCAGCACATTCAATACTCTTGCATCACCGATTAGCTCATGGGCTATTAGCATTGGCTTATGGCAAAGATACCACTGATTCTGGAACAACCAATTTCCAAGAACTTGTCCAACTTTAGCACAGAAGTAAGTTAGCGCATGAGCGGCACAATACTAGCAAATAATTCCTGAAAATACCTCGCCGACAAATTAGCACCAGTGAGCAACACCATCCTCAGGCTCTGAAAAAGTGTGAGTTCCACCAGGGCCACTTTTTTGTTGTGGCAGCAATGTGAAACAAATGCCTCATCCCTACAGCAAAATTTACAGCCTGACAGTGCTCGCTGTGACAAACGACTGTAATTATTAATGGGACAGGAAGAGGCATAACCAAATGTCCCGAGTTCCGTGGTGCAATGGTAGCACGCCTGACCGACATGCAGGGGGTCCCGGTTCAATTCCCAGCCGCCCCGGGCTTTCGAAACCTGAATGCTGCGTTCCTTGCTTCAAGTTGCTCAGCAGGCTCCACAGCTCTCCTATTCCTGAGTTCAACTTTCGTTGCCTCTTGCTGAAAAGCGGTCTTAGCGGCCATAAGCTCCTTACGTACATCGCTCATTCTAGACATTATGGCTTGTAGCTCCTAAAGCACCGATTTAGGCACTTCGCACCGTAACTGCAGTGGCAAACTTTGTTCCCGCGCCAGCACCAATCGTTTCTTATCTGCAGCGACTGCCTCTACGCAGTCCTGTGGGATCTCCTTCAACATTTTTTCTTCGAGTTCAACCTCACCTCGCAAAAATCGAGACCATGTTGATGTTGAGCGGCTCGTTTGCGCGACATATGAAACGAAGAACGTATGTGATTGTTGTGACTTCATCAATCGTGAGAACTCAAATTAATCAGCCATTACAAAACGCAAACAGAAAATTGTTGCATGGAACATGACACGCAGTTAGTAGCACCCTTTGAATGACACAGCTTAGTATGAAGTCTATGGAAATAAGAAAATGAGTCAGCCTATGGCTCAGACTGGCATAGCCTAGTGGACCTAGCGCTAAGAGCGTTGGATAGCCAAGCCTATGGCCAAGAATAGCGTAGCCTCATGGACCTGTCGCTTTGAACGGTGGATGGCCTAGCCCATGGCCTAGGATGGCATAGCGCTACGGACCTGGCGCATTTGAGGGGTTAATGGTATTACCTATGACCTAAAATGACAGTCTCGTAGGCCTCGCGCGTTGGTTTTCAACTGGACTTTATTTTGACAACTGAATAAAATCTTCAATTCATAAAAACATATAATGAATTCTCATGTCTCCAAGTCCACATGGAAGGTCAGGCTCCCATCGTCATTTGTTGCCAAGGGCTCCCAATATTGAAAGTTTTCTTCATTCTTCCTCTTCAGTTTGGTCAACAGGTGGTGATCATAATGAATTCTCATGTCTCCAAGTCCACATGGAAGGTCAGGTTCCCATCGTCATTTGTTGCCAAGGGCTCCCAATATTGAAAGTTTTCTTCATTCTTCCTCTTCAGTTTGGTCAACAGGTGGTGATCGCCTTGTATTTGCTTTTTCAATGATTTCTTCCACAGTTTCAGTGGTTCCTCCTTCCTTCCTGCTTGGGAGTAAAAACTCATGTATGACTCATAGATCTTACTTTTTAAGAGCACCAAAAGGAAATCTATTAAAGATGAATTCCTTTTTGAGAGGATGGAACGTTGTGGAAAAGTGTGAAACACATACATATTTATGTTCAGTTCAATCTCACTTGAAAGGAGATGCAATGTTTCCTTGAGAAAATCCCAAGAATTTTTTAGTTGTTTACATTCAATGAACATGTGCACCAAGGTTCCATCCTCATCACAATTGGGGCATCTTGGTGATTTGGTTGGATCTATCCGGGATTTTAGGATTGGGGTAACAAGGACATTATGAACCAGCCGCCAGCTGATGTCACCATCTTTCCTTCTTGTTGGAGACCTATAGAACCCTTTCCATACTGGAACAATTTTATCCAATCCTGGAATGACTTTTTGAAAGTGGTGAAGGGTGTTGGAAACGTTTTTCTTTTGGAAGGTTATTTGAAGTGCCATGTCATAAATTGTTTCTTTAGACATAATTTCTAGGTGGACTGGTTTTTCTTTGTCCAGTATTCCTATGCAGAAGACTGATGATAGTGACTTTGTTGTGCCTGATTTTTCTGGTGGGAGAGTTTTCTTCATCATGTTTATGTCCATAGAAATTTGTCTATGAAGCGTGTTTGTGAGAGCTGTTGTGATTGGTACTGTCGTCGAGTCTATCCAGGAATTGTTTCTGTGTAGATCTTGTAAAAATGCAAAATTTGTTTTCATCCAAGCAGAAGATGGTGACATTGGAAGTGCCTTAAAGAAGATGTTGGGTTTCAGAGGTACTAATGAATAGAGGTCATGGGAAAATTCGTGTGGATTGCATGTAAGGTCTAGTGAGAACCAAACTTTGATTGCAGCTTCAGTAAATTTGGGGAGTGTTCCTGATTCTATCGGTGTATTGATCAGTAGAAAGACGCCTCTATTTGTTCGTGGAAGACCACATGCTGACCCAAAGAAGTATAGGAATGTGTCTTGTGATGGATGTGGACTCCTCTGGAGTAACACTCGAATCAAAAAGGCTAGTCGGAATGCAAGGCTTCTTGCTTGTAGCGAAACCAGATTTTGGCCCCCTTGTAGGAGTTTGCGGTGCAGGTATATTGGTGACAACCAGTGCTTCCCATTCCATACATAATTCCTAAAAAGCTGGATCACGGTTTGGGAGGAAGCCGGGTGGTGGTTCGATACATGCCAACAAGTAATATATCTTGGGCGCAACAAGTTGGTTTATTATTAAAACTCGTCCATGGAAGGACATGGTTGCAAAACGTGGAGTCCATTTATTGATCAAACAAACCATTTTGTTCTCAGCTTCCTCCCAGTTCCTATGCTCAAAATTTTTATCGCCAAGGTGAATGCCCAGAAATTTAAGACCCTTGTCATTCCATTGAAAACCACAGGGGGAGTCTGACCTTTGCTTCCATGAGCCACACCAAAGACTTTTGCCTTTGCTAACGTTAAGGGAGGCATTGGAGGATTCACTATATATGTGAAAGCTATCAGTTAGGATTCTAAACCCTGATTCTGATGCTATAAAAATTGTCACATGATCTGCATATGCAGAAAGAGCAATAGGAGATTGAGTCATAGGAGAGTGAAAAGCAGAGACTTGAGCTTGGAACGAAGAAGGCAGAGAAAAGGTTCAATAGAAAGAGAAAAAAGGAGACCTGAAAGGGGATCACCCTGACGAATTCCTCTTTGGAAAGAGAAGGGTTCAGACAAAAATTTCCCAATTCTCACTAATGATTGATTTTTCTCATAGAGGAGTTTTATAGCAGAAATAAGGGACTGAGGGAATGAAAAGCATTGAAGCGTTTCAAACAAGTATTGATGAGACACCCTGTCAAAAGCTTTTTCTTGATCCAATGAAATGATTCCTAGTGGACTATTTTCTTTGTTTGAGAAATGAAGCACATCGCGAATCAAATGTAAATTGTCATGAATTCTTCGACCCTGAATACAATATGTTTGGTCAGGATGGATTATTGTGTTCATAACTTTTTCCATACGGTTTGTTCTTTAAAGCCATCCTATCACCGTCTTTTGGGACAAGTGTGATTATACCACGTCTCATGGAAAGTGGAAAATGTTGGGTGTCCAAGGAGGATAGGAAAACTTCAAACAAAGGCTCTCTCAATTTAGACCAGAAAAAGGAATAAAATTCTGAGGTGAGTCCATCAATTCCTGGGCTCTTCCGTTTTGACAGAGTTTTAACAGCTTCATCAAGCTCAGTAATGGTGAATGGTAAATTCAGATCATTAATTTCACTGTTTGAAAGTGCCGGAAGTCCAAGGTAAAGTTCTTGGTTAATCTTTACTGGAGACAGGCTGAAAAGGTTTGCAAAAAAAGATGACACATATTTTAAAATTGATCGTGGGTCTCTCAGAATTTCTCCAGTGGAGTCATTTCGAATATGCGTGAGTCCTTGCCTCGAAGCTCTATTATTTTCCTGGGAAAAAAAGTAGTGAGTGGGTGCATCAGATAAACTAAGAGTTTTTTCACGTGAGCGAATCATTGCTCCTTCAGCTAAATGAATTAGGCATTGACGGTATTTGTCTTGTTTTTCTACAAGCATGGGGGATGATGGGTCAAGAAGTGTCAAATAATCAATGTCAGATTGAAGGGAACTGAGCTCATTTGAAAAATTTGCCTTCTTTGAAGTTGAATAATCAATTGTAAACATCTTAACCTTTACCTTTGCAAACTCCCACCAATCTGAAGCTGAATCAAAATCAGATCTAGCAAGGATCACTTCATCCCAAATCAAATTAAACCTTGAGCAATATACCTCATCTTCTAACAGAGAGTTGTTAAAGTGCCAAAAAGCTGAGCCTCTAAAAGAAGAGGATGGACAAGTAACTTCCAGACTAATTGGGTGATGGTCAGAGAAGAAGGAGGTGGGCTGTATGTTTGTTTGTTTAATCCGACCTAAAAGGGAGTCATTTACGTAAAAGCGATCGCGCCTTGCTTGTGGTTGGCATTGGCTAGTGCCTGTGAAGGTGAACTCTCTTCCATCTGGGAAGAATCTCCTCCACACATCGGTTAGGTCATGCGATTGTATCAAAGTTCGGAGACGAGTTTGCAGAATCTTTCTGTATTCATGACTGTTCTTTCTGTCCTGATCAGGCTGGAGGGTACAATTGAAATCTCCTCCTATGACGATATGGACTTTAGGAGGGGCCTCGGCCAAATTGGATTCTAATTTGTCAAGTAATTGGAGGGCAAGTTCATTAGATTGTGGCATGTAAATATTGTATACTAGAAAAGGCAGATTCTCCCAAAGTGAAGCAGGAGTAGGGAGCCTTTCACAATTTCTGTGTGTGAGGAGAGAGAGAGGGGGGAGTTTCTCTTGAAAGCAGTTAGGACTCCAGAAAAGGGAGAAAAAGAACTAGAAACTCCTATCATACCCCAATAATCAAGATCTATTTTTCCTGAATGAGAAAGGTTTGTTTCTTGCAGAAGAACAAGGTTTAAATGCAGTTGATTAAGCAAAATAGAAGACTGCTGAAATCGAAGAGTTCCTGATATTCCATGCGCATTCCAACTACATATGTTCATTTTGCAAGAAATAGGAAAAAAAAGAATAACTCATAGGAAGAACGATTTCGTCCTATACCTACACACATGACTACTGCAAACTATCATTAATGTCTGAAACTGTTGCTTTGTTGGATGATTCAAAAGCATTCTCCAGTTTTTTCCTAAGGCTTTTCAGCTGGTTTGCTCGTTTTTTGTCTTTGGCTTTTTTGTAAAGGCCATCAATCATGTGGCACAGGCCTGGGATATCTTCAGTGTATTTCTTGGCAACTTCTTCAGGTTTTTTTGAACTTTTTGCCTCAAATAAGAAACGTAAGAATTCGTCAGTTTCAAGAGGTGTGGGAATTTCAGACACTGAGGGTGTTCTTGTTTCTGCAGGAAGTATATTTGTGTCGGGAAAATTATCTTGAGATGGAGGAAGGTCCTTCACTTTCTTTGTTGATAATGGTTGTGAAGTGAGAGAAGATGAGCGTTTCCGGTTTGCTACAGATGTTGATGTCAATGACGGCCATTCGGCAGATATGGGTTTGCATTCAAATGTTTGAGGACTCAATTCAACTGATTGAGTGCCTTGTTCTGTGAAAGAAGATTGAGAAGTGGCAGGGATCGCAGTGACCTGAGTTATCTCCATTGTATTTATATTTTCCAGTAGAACAATAGGTTGTGTGTGAGGAATGTCTGAAACAGCTGCGATCACTGGGATCTCTGATGTTTCCATGTTGTTTGTGTTCGTAACTGGGTCTGTAACTGAAGGAGCAGCAGATGAGGATGAAGGCAATGGAGTGGGATCACTTTGAGGGACATTGTCATTAGGAGGTGGAAGGAGTGGGCATGAGCGCCTTGCATGTCCTGGTTTTTTACAGTTGAAACAGACTAGGTCATCAAGAGAAATGAAGACGCGATAGTTGCGACCTTCAAAACTGATGGGGACGGAAGAAGGAACTGTGCTTTCATTTTGCGCAAGTTGCAAATAGACAATTCTTCTGAATGACTTTATGTGTTGAAAGGCAGGGTTCCTGAGAGACGCGCTGAGAGACATTAATCTCGAAGTCACTTTTCCAAGAGGTGAAAGGGATTCAAGAATGAGAGCCTCAGGCCACTCAGGGGATACATTAGACAAAACCACTTTCCTAGAGGAGACATCTTACGTCTTACCTCCACAAAAAAAAACATTAATAGAAAACCCTGAAGAGATCAGGGAAGTGACAGTTTGTTCATTGTCTAGATATAGACAAACACGTCCATTAGAAATTCTACTTGCAAAGCGTACCGAGTTGGAGGGAATTTCCTTACAGACGCATTCAATGTATTCCTCTAAGGAAGCGTTTTCCACTGCATGAAATAGCACGGCGTTTTTCTGTGGAAGTCTTTCTGAATTATGAGAGGCCATTCTCTTGCATGAAAAGAAGGCAAAGAGAGAGAGAAACCCATCCCCTGCAGACAGACGTCTGCGAGGGGAGAGGTGAAGTGAAAAAGGAAGCTCTCAAGGGCAGACGGAGGGGGCCCAAGTGGACAAAAAAAAGCAAGCCAAGGGCATAAGGCCAGACAAAGGATGGGAATGGAATGAAAGAACTGACTCTATATTACGGAAGAAAAAGAACAATGAAAAATAGGATGAAAAGAAAGAGACTAAGAGATAACTCTAACAAACGAATCAAATGAACCAACTCTTAATGAATTCAAAAGGGAATGAGGAAAATGTACATACCAAATGCAGAGAGACAAATGCGAACGAAAGGACAGAACAAGAACAGGGATAGAACCTGGAAATGTCCTTTTCCTGAACTCACCATCATATCAGTTATTGCTGCGCCAATTTTCACATTTCTACCATTCAGTAGATAATATAAATATTTGAAAACGGTACCCCCCACAAATATGCCCCCAGTGCATGTATCGATAACTTGACGATTTTCCTGAACTCAATGTCTTAGTAGGTTCGTTCATGTCACGTTCCAGCTCTTCATGTTTATCCGTTTGATTGAAGCAAAAAAGGAATATTTGAAAATATTTCCACTTGAAATTTGTGCCTCCAGGGCATTTACCTCCAAAGTCCGGATTTTTATAAATTCAGGTTCCCAATAGGTACTTATGCATCACGTTTCACCTTTCCATCTCTAACCCATTTGGTAAAACCAAAACATTTGAAACTACACCTAAGAAAAGTATGCCTCCAGGACATGGATCAGAAACTTCATATTTTCCTAATTTTTTGTCTCAGTAGGCACGTCCATGGCACGTTTCAGCTTTTCACGTCTCTCCGTTTCACTGAAGCAATTATGTATCATGGAAAACATCTCCCTCCAAATGGGTGCTATGAAGTCACGAACCTCCAAAGTCGGATTTAATCTGAACTCTGCATCCCAAAAGGAACATGTGTACCAAGTTTCATATTTCTAGCATCACTTGAACATGGTTAGAATTAGCGTTAGTCAGTCACTTAGTCAGGCACGAACGTCTATATACTGTACAGTACAGTATATTAGATGGCGTATGCATATCATGCATAATAAATTCAAACTTTTTCCTTGGGTATTGCAATTCCCAGCTGAGATTCACAAATTGCTTACAACATGATGCTATTTCTGTTTTCGGCAATGCTGCACGCATTTACTGAAAATCTCATTGGAAAAAGGTGAACTCACTTAACCTAACCTAAGCTAACCTACCTTTATATACCCTTCACATTTGATTAAAATGACACATTGCATGCTCAGAAGTGAAACCGATTTCTTGAATGGTAATTTTAACAAAACCGGTTTGAAGCGAAAAATGGCCAACCCTAACATAATCCTAACTTAACCTTAACTTTACAGTGGATCACACCTCATGAAAAATATCGCAGATTTTTGGGCGTTTTATTCTTTAAATATTATTATATAAATATGGCTGCAGTGGAGTCAGTGGACATAGGAATTTCAAAATATTACGTGGGCATTGTGCCTCGAAAGCGTGGAGCAGATTGATGGGGTTCATCTTGCAGCTCTTTTACAAAATTCTGTTTGCGGTTTCACCAGAACGACCAGCTCCTTCCTGATGCTATTGATCGTGGTGACCACATCGATGTGAGCTTTGCATAGAGCAAACCTGTGTACTGGTTTTAAACCCCACAGCCGAGAGTTGTCAGTATGAACGTTTTCTTTGGAATGTATAATCGTGCATCGCCAAAATATATTGGTTTCCGAATCCTTTCAAGTACCTACAATAACTTTTTCGAATATAAATTCGGCTGGACCAGCAGATTGGAGCATGGCTTGCACCAAATATCGGCAACTCAACGTCAGTTGCCAAGTGTGCAACGGCTAGTTGTCATAGTGCTGTGTTGTACAAGTGTTAGAAGTTACCAGTGAGCGGTGAAGGGTTACCAGAAAACCCCGTTAATTTATGTCCAGCTTTCTTGCTTCATTTTCTAATGCATATAGACGATCGACTCACAGAGTGAGTCACGCTAATTCTAACCATGTTCTAGAGAAATTAGAAATCTAAAACTTGATACACATGTGGCTGTTGGGATGCAGAGTTCAGAAGAAAAAAAATCCTACTTTGGAGGTACACGCCCTGGGGGTGACTGATTTTGCTAGCCTCGGCCCAGCCCCCCGACCCCCGAGGGAGGTTTAGACCTACGCCATTCTCATGCACACATTCCTTCTTCTGTCATTAAAGGAAGTGTGTGTAACTGATAGGTTGTTCACTCAGGAGGAATTCCGACTTCGGAAGGGGTGGGGTACAAACCCTGGGGACAATTTTCAGGGGGGGCTGATTTCGCATGCCTATGCCTTACCCATGGATAGACGCTTAGGCCAAGACCATTCTCATGAATTCTTCTTCAAAGGAAGCAGGATGGAAAACAAACAGCTGTTGGCTCACACACCACAGATAACAGTTCGACATTGAAGGTACGTGCCCTGAGGAGATTGATTCAGCAAGTCCATATCGAAACCTTGCATGGACGCTCAGGCCTACATCGGTCTCGACTCATTGGTATAGAGGACCTTTTCGGTCTATTTCAATGGAAAAATCGCTGCCTTAGCATGCAGCGCGAGGTTTTCGCCCTATGCCTTTATTGGTCGTAGGCTAGGTAGAAGGAATTGGATTGATGCGTACCAGTGTGTTTGTGGATGGGAATTGGTTTCAGATATTTTTGAAGCAGGGAAACGGCAAGGAAGATTTTCCCTTGAGTTTCTTATTTAGAGTTGTTATGTATAATGCAGGACGCATAGACTAATGCCATTTCTGTGCTCACGCTTCAACGATGCGTAAACAGTCATCAACTGCCTTCATAAAGGACTTTTTTTTTCTTGGTATGTAGCCTCATGAAGAGTTTGAAGTAGGTACTTATTCAAAGTTTTTGTCCTCGAACATAGGTCTGCTACAATATGTATGATTTTGTGATTTAGATGCAAAAGAGAATGTGACGACTCCAGACATGAATTAAATTCAATATAGAAACACTTAACGACGCACTGAATTTTCACATGATGATCCTCATGCTTGAATTCATATGACGTCTGGTAGAACATTTTCTAAAACAACGTCATTTTTCACGATCGATCGCCCAAATAGATCGTCCAAACTCGTTTGTATTTAATTTGGATGCATCATTTTTGTCAACATCAGGCAAAATATACATGAAATAAATAAAGGCGAGCATTTTCGCTTTATGAAGAGCTCCAAATCTTCTGCAATTAGTGAATTAAAGAAAGGAGAATAGTTTATATCAGTTATTCTAGAAGTTATTCCTAGTGCGGTAAATGAAAATAATGGGGACACACAGTGGTTCGTTGCAAGTTTAATCTGTTTGAGAGACAAAGCATAACTTGTGTCGGAGCAGGTAAAAATTCCGTGCTATCTTGCTCATCATGCTCTGCATACGGTGGACACTGAAGTTCTTCGACTTGCTCGACTCATATCCGCATATTTTGTTGAGTTTTATCTCAAACTTGGCTCGTTTGTGAGGGATTGCATTGCTTGAGAGAAAATCTACCCTTCAAATTCCCAAGGGACTCATTAACATTCCTATTTTGTTCCCATTTTAGGTATACCATTTACGTTTGCGTCACCTTACCCGATATACATTTTCTGTGATTTAAATAGGAATGCGCGTGAGTTTACTTGCAGTTTCATGATTTCTTATTGCAATTTGAATCTATCACACATTTGTTCATTATGTTATGGGCTATGTTTGGATATCTATTGTTAACAGTTATTTCCAAAAGTTGCAACGAATAAAGAATTCCAAAATCATCAATTGAGAGAAACTAATACGCATTATTGACTTTGTAATTTGAGCACAAGCACAGTTGAACTCGGATATAGCGTCGTTGAAATGACTAGGGAAAAATCCTCGTAATAACCGAGGTTCGTTGTAACCTAGTGACATTTATTGACAGTGCTTTTCCTTGTTTTCAAAATAGATACTATATATAACTCTAGTGAAAATCAGTCGTCCGGCACTGGCTTCACTTTGAGAATTGGCCTACTAATTGTGCTGTTCGCACTTCTCTGGATCACGAACCTCTTTTGCTAGCGTCATCGCGTTAGCGGTTATAAGAAGTCTCCTATTTTCTTGCATGTTCTTCTCCAAAGAAAGGCATGAAGATATCCAGTATTTTGTTTTAAAATTGCGGAAACAGATGGATTGAACTAATCCAAGTTCACGTGAGACGTCAGTTTTACTTCACCCCCTTTCTATTAAACGAATTATGCACATTTTTTTGTTAATTGCGAAGACTTGCCTCTTTTCTTCTTCACTGGCTATGTTATCAACGAGAAATTCATATGACGACAAGTACTTTTGACTTTTTAGTTATTGGGGATTGTCCCTCTCTCACCCTCTTCCAGTCACACCCATACGACTCTCAATGAATGCTATTTCTAGGAAATATGGCTCGCCAAAAATTTGTCACTCACTCTTCCGATTATGGAAAATCCGGTCAAGAAAGTCAGTCAGTCAGTCAGTCACGATCGTCTATACAGTATATATTAGATTCAAATACATTTGCATGTTCACCTGTCGACTTTCGTACTCGCTTTAGGGAGCCAGAGATCGTTTTTACATTTTCATCCATATTTAGGAATTACCTTGCGAAAGAGCTACCTTAAGGAGTCTCTCGTCGGTGAACGAGCATTTTGCCTGCAGTAAACTCGATCGCAAGTATCTGCCATTCGTCGTCTGTTTATAATTATTTTGTGAGTGCTTCGATGAAAAGGCTCGAGCGAACAGTAAGCACTCATCACTCCTCCATATTGCATCAGCGGAAGGATCATCTTCCATCATTTCCCGCGAGGAAAGGAAGGCGAAACGGGAAAGGCGCATTTGGCCGGATGTGGCTTTTCGCATCCTCGGGATATCAACGGGGAAGCGGAGGCCACGGAGTATGGCTTTGGGAGCGTGAAGACGTAGGCAAAGTATTAAAGTACGGTATCAGTATTAGATGTTATGAAATATAGCCTTTTCATAATATATTATGCCTTATATTACCGACAGGTTCATCAATTCAAGGAGATCGAATCATGGATGAAAAAATTCTCTGAAGCGAGAACAATGGGAACGATCGGGAAAAGACACCGTTCAGTGCTCAAACGGTGACAGTCCGATCTCGGGTTCAGATGTCAAGACGATGTTCGTTCACGTTCCGATCGATACATTCATGGAAAACTTTCCATCGAGGGATTCAAAAGTTTTCGTTTCCGATCTGTTGTCGATTTCTACGCAGCCGAGGTCTGCATCGCTTCCTCGTAACTCGGGGGAAGATCGGACTTGAATTTTCTCGGTAACTCGAGCCGAATCGAGTACCGTTCCCGTTAGATTCTTGCGGGTGCTGCACCCTCGACGAAACGGAAGGAATCTCTGGCCTCCCAGGATATGGCAGATGCGTCTGAGTCCATGACGCACGACGGAGGGGACGAGGGGCGATCGGAGAGTTGGTGAGGACGACTTCCAACATGTTGGGTAAATGTTGAACTTTCGAATAGTTGGTTTTGAGGAAGAAGGGCGGGATTCCCTGTGCCGGCTCTGGAGAGGGCGTCTTCAAGTATCACGATTTCCCCCTGACCATATCCAGGGCGTCACGGTGCACGTGGCATTTCACCCCCTTTGCCCATTCTCCAAGGACTGTCGCATCCTCGGGCATCGCCACATACCAGGTTCGATTCGGAGTTAGAATCGTCCCCCCTTTTAGGAATAGGTATGGGACTTTCGGGAGCATGTACAGTTCCGGATCCACTCCTGCAGCACAGCACTAAAAAAAATACGATGAACATGGAACGGAAATAAAAATTGATCAAAAAAAGCACAGCCGAAATGCCCTGTCTACGACTGATAGTCGTACTCTCAAGGTTAATTTTGAATTTCGCTTTGAAATTTTGAGTTTCGCAATCTGCAAAAACTGTAAAATACCGCTGCTTATACCACGTCTTTCTCAAAAACAGCAAATTAGGAAAAATCCATTCGCCGGAGAAGCAGCGGACGGAACGAAGTCATCCATCACCGATCGCCCTGTTGCAACTCTGGTATATTTCATCATGCACTACATACAGGAACAAAGTAGTCGAAGATGATTTTGCTATGATATAAATTTCGCTCTGATTGAGGTAAAGAATTTCGAACTATGAACTAGAAAATAAAAGGCTTCATTCACTTAGAAGCTTAGGTTCAGGGTTCAGGGAACCTGGGTTCGGGGTCTTTCTTTGAAAAGGAAAAAAACATTTTCTAATCGAAAATGAAGTAACCAAGATTTAGCGCACCGCAATTAAAATGGTAGCTATAAAATTCGTAATTCAACTTCATTTTATCCAACATCTCCGTTTCACGAATTTACTATACGATGACATAAATATAAGCCTTAGCAATATGTAAGTCCACAGAATATTTTATTCTGATTGCATATCGTGCGAAACTCACCCAAGGCTCTCTGTATCTCCTGTCGAAACAGCATCTTAGGATGGGGACCTTGAGAAGCAAGACCGGCCCGACGACAGCAACGGCCAGGAGTACGAACCCAGCGACATTCAGCATGACGACGAAGCAGGTGACCATGCCGACGAGACCACAGGTCCAGACGCCCAGAAGTAATTTAGAGCAGACCTTGCACCTCCAGTGAAACCTTCTCCATACCTCGTAGTCGTCGGCCTCCATCCTCCAGGTTCCTCTTCGCCCGGTCGCGGTACCCTCCTCGTCCTTCCGTCACGCCGAACCTCGTAGAGGTCGTCGATCCTTGGGGACGATATAGATAAGAGGAGGATCTCCGATAAGAATTACGAGCCGAGTCGGAGACTATCATGCGTTCGATTGCCGCTCTCTGTCCGAAGTCGCGTTTCTCTGGTTTTTGGAAAGGTCGTTCAAAGTCTTCCTCATTGAATCTCGTTCGGAAGATCCTTCACTTCTTGTGCCTACACCTTTGCCGTTAATAATTTCAGGAACGGTTGTAGAAGGCCCAATTCTTCCAGTCACGTCAACGAAGCGAAGATTGTTCACACCCACATCAGGGCGGTGCTACACTCTTAGAAAATTCCGAGCGTTTGGGGAGTAAAAAGCGATCACACCGTGAGCTTTTCGAATTTACTCTCTTATTATTCACCAAATGCTCCCTCATCGCTCGTATTAAAGTGAACACCTTGAAGTTCTTCGCTGGGCTACTAGATGGAGGTAAGGGTCTCGCTTTTCCCACAGTACACGAAAGTTCCCTTCCCTCTTTCCCTGGAATCGTCCCTCGCAGGATTGTTTAGTACCTTGCCATATGTCTCGCCTAGTATCATTATAGGAATCAATAAACATGGACACTTCTTCATTAGCTATCTACATATTCAAGACATATTCATAGAGTCCAGGCCATAAACAAGCTCATATTCCTATTGAGAACACTTTTGGAACGCGTACGGATTTTATCCGCATAGGAGATCTAGAATATACTACGTGTTCGTGAACTTCATTCAATCATACCTCAATAAGGGAAATAGAGACTGATATTCCGGACACTTCACGAAACCCATAAGAGGTGGTCCAGTCTCTGACGTGCGCTCTAATCAGTACAGTCAGAGGTTGGTCAACGCCTGTAGGAGAGCGAGAGCGACACAAATTATATATCCTCAGCTCAGTAATATCATGTCACTGATACGTGTGCCAAGTTTGAACTTTCCATTTCTGTCCAATTCGACAGGACAATTTTTTTTTCAAGACATCGCACCTCGAAAAAATTAAACCCAGGGGATGTATCGAGACTTAACATTTTCATTTAAATCCTTATCTCAGTCGTCACATTCATGCAAAGTTTCAGCTTTCCATGTTCATCAGTTTAACTTCTGCAAAAAATTAGTTGAAAACATCTCCATTTGATATGAAATTTGTGCCCCCAGGGCATTTACCTCGAAAGTCCGAAGTTTTCTGAAGCATCCCAATAGGTAGTTATGTACCAACTTTCATCATTCCACACTAGCTTAATACGGCAGGATAACAAAAAAAAAATCTTGAAAACGTCGGCTCACAAAAATATACCCTCAGGGCATGGATTTACAATTTTTTATTTTTCCTGAACTAATCTTCTCGCTATGCACGTCCATGCCAAGTTTCAGCTTTCCATGTCTCTTCGTTTTACAGTTTGGCAAATAAAGCCAAAAGAAAGCCAAATAATTACTTGGAATTGAACCCAGACCTTCTGACTGCCAGATATGCTACTCCTACACCACCGAACCCAGTACATCTAGTTGACATTCTGAATGCCATCCTCATCTGTCACAAAATATATTTAACAAAAGCGTTTCCCCCCAAAATGTGTACCCCCAGGGCATGTAACTCCAAAGTCGGATTTTTTCTGAACTCTGCATCCCGAGAGGTACATGTGTACAAAGATTCAGATTTCTAACCCCTCTAGAACATGTTAGAATTAACGTCAGTCTGTCAGTCAGTCAGTCACGATCGTCTATATATATTAGATGGCTCTTTTTTGCTGCATGTAGGTTCATTGTAGGAACCTTACAAGATAACCTTACAGGCTTGCTTGTGCAGCAGTTGTGATGGAATTATAATTCGAGAGTTTTTGCCTTTAAAAAATTCCTGTTTTGCCCCTCCCTACCTATCCAGTGGACCTGGCTCCGTGTGACTTTTTCTTGTTCCCCAAGATTAAATTTCACCTGAAAAGATAAAGATTTGAAGACAATGCAAGCATTAAGGGAAAATGAGACGAGCCAGCTTAAGAGTCTTACACTGCAGGACTTCCAGCACTGCTTCTAGAAGTTGCAGTATCGTTGGGATAAGTGCATAGCATCGAAGGGGGAATAATTTAAAGGGGATAACAATTAATTTTAATGTACTTATTAAAAATAAAGTTTACGAACAAAAGTACTGGAACATTTTGATCAGACTTCGTATTTACATTGTGATGTGTCCCAATTCACATATACAGGATGCATATATCCAGAATTGGAAGTCATAACAGTTTTGGATAGGACTGATATCAAAAAATACTTTTCTTAGAGCTTTCCTTGCTAATCGCAAGTTACACTGATAAATGTAATGAAGACATAAAGAGACACTATGAAAAAAGAACAGTGAAATATGGAGACGTGCATCGTATATCTAAGAAAACTTTGTTAATGTTTTTTTCATGCTTAGGTTCGAAATCATTTAGATTTCAAGGCATTATTAAACAGTATGACGTTTTTGTATGCGCGTACGTGTTTCCCAAGCCGTGTCAAACCAACAGTATCAAATATAATAGGTTTCCCTGCTTGAACATGATCAAGGTGGAGTTAAGCGCTTGATGATGAATGTCGCTCGTGATGGTCGAGAAAAATATTTGTCAACGTTCTGGATTTCGGAGTAACACAATCAAACCTATACAACTCACAAGAGCTTTGAGAGACCAATCCTCTTTGGGATTAGCATAACTGTAATTGTAATCAAAGAAAAGATATTGAAGGTCAAAGAATTTTGCAAATTTGCAACTCTAAGTACATATAACAGCATTTTCAAGAGACAAAAAAAATTTCATGCATTATTGGACTAATCTCATATAGCATGATAGACACTAAAGCTTTTAAAGTTACATGCATTTTCAATGTGAATTTTTTAGGGTTGAACATGTGATTATTTCATGGATTTAACAAGATTTTAACTTTTTCTAGTTAACAGGTTGGCTGCCATGAGGCACACCGGTTCGTCTCACTAAGTCCCTTTTCCTGCACAATGGGGCGCACCAGTGCGCCCCACCTGTTTTCCTTTGTTGCGCCTCAGTTTTCACCAGTGCGCCTCAGTGCTGTTGAGATTTTGTGAGTACAGGGGTTATGAAAATACATCCAGTGAGGTCTGCCGATGCACCTCACGGGGCAGGGAAGTCTGCTTCTTGGGTAAGGAAAATAGTTCTGCGCATAGGCTTAAAAAGAGATTTATTCAATCAATGTAGTATTTCTCTCTCTTGTCTCTCCTGATCCATCATCACCACGTCGCACTTCACTAATTGCAGGATAAACAATAAACTATGTCTAAAAAATATATAGCCACTGCAAAACTTGCAGAAATGCTTCCTACCGTACGGTTGGTGGTTCTACATTGTCCCAAAAATATGGAACCTTTTTCAATTTGTAGCTTCTCGTAATTCGTTCAGACCATCGCTATGTTCTATTGAGGGCTGACTAAGGAATAAAATTAACACATCTACTGAAAGTTATATCAATATTCATTGATTCATTTTGGAGGCGCAGCAGCTTATTCTAAGTGAGGACCATCGCCGTCGGCCACGCTCGGCGCGAGCACAACCAGTCAGAGAGGTAATTCATTGTTACCCTGTCACAGGAAAATGCGAACTGTGCAGCGTTTCGGTTTCGATCAATATTACATGTCTGTTCGCAGGATGACACGGCGGGCACTTCGAGCACCTCATCCGAGTGTCAAACAGGAAGTATTATAGTAATTACAGTACAATAATTGTTAAAATGCAGTCATTTCGGTCGAGCGCATCATGTCACCCATCCTGCTTGAGGCACAATACTGAATATTGACTAATTCGCACGTACCGTTCTGGCGGCACTCCCTTACTGCTGGTACGCCGTGAATAACGTCCTTCATTTCAAGAACTATGGAAGAGGATATTGTTATAACTTTGCACGCATGTGCTCATTTGATGGATTAGTCATCCCACAAAGGCACACAGCGATAGCCTGAATCAATTACGAGTGGCCAAAAATTGAAAGAGGTTCCACAAATGTTTGGGACAGAGTGTACATTTCCGGGAAGTACTCCAGCGCGTGACGTCACGGACAGCTGCGAAACAGCGTCAGATGCGCCGCGAGCACGAAATTCAATTCAAACGAGATAAACTTGAGAATGCCCCCATGTTGTGTTAAAACTTGTGAGGCCCACCAGCGGCCCTCGTGGCGTGGTAAACCTAATTGCAATCCATACGCTGAGGCATACAAGTGCGCCTCATTTAAAAGTCCGCAAAAAACCATTTAAAATTTAAATTAGCTTGGGATAATCAAAGCATGTGGCTAAGGAGTCGCCTAGGGATATTAAAATATCTATGGCGTAGGAAAGTCACCAGGTCAATATGGCCGTGGCGATGAACCTGTTAAGGCACAGAAGAAGAACCCGTATGCAAAGTTACAAATACCTCGCAACTCTCTTTAAAATGAACTATTGATAATGTTTCTTGCTGAAGTAGTTCGGGAGATATTGCTTTTGTTTCAGGTGTCATTTTACCTTTCCCTTTCAAGGGGCGTATATGAAAGATCGTTTGACTGAGACAGCTGAATTTCCGATTCGTTCGTTTATCATAATCCCTAGTACAAATTATTTTTAACTGCAAGATCCCAGTCGATGCAATATCCAACCTCGCGAAATATGGATCAATCGACAAGGAATGTTCCGTTATGAATCACAAGGCCCAGATCCCCAGAGGGAATACAATTGGACTGTTCTATTTGATGCTAAGGCGACTCTCCTTTTAGTCGTCTGAGTTGGCATTTTATAATTAGCTTCTTTCACAATGTATGCGTGGTCTGTCAATTTATTCTTCCTGAGAGAACGAGTAGCAGGAGGCAATTGGGGTTTCTGGTCACAGCTGTCCTTGATTTTCTTCACAAGTCGAGTCTTAGAGAGCTCACTGGAGATAGAACATTTTTTTAGAGGTCTCCATAAGTGTGCATGTAGAGGAGTGGGATGATCCTTTGACCTAGAAGCACGTCTCCTACTCAAAAGATCAGCCACAGTCTCTGGGAGGTTCAATATTGTTTGCAGGAAAGCGCCATACGGATTTTTTTTAAATCGGGACAAGATCTTGAAATAATATATTATTCGGCAAAATATTCATGTTCTAAAATCGTTGTTGCTTTCTACGAAAATTCCCGGGATGTGGCCGCAATTGCGGCTTCCTACCCGTACATATACTTTTTTGTCACTGTTCATTAACTAAGAAAGGTCTTAGCAGGTTCCTGCTGCCGAATTTGATCTACAGTTCACGAAGGAACATATATCCATCAAAAGAGATACCAAGGCACAACGTGCTACATCTGCCAATATGCGTAAATTATACCCAACACAAATTCAGCATGAGCAAAGAAAAATAGCAGAAGCCATGAAATATCAATAAACGGGACACACGTGGGAACGAAGCTGAAAGTATACATAATACTGAACGAAATTTACGAACAAAGAAGTGCTTATTCAAAGGCTACATCGTCGGTAACGGTGCCAGCATCAGTTTTGCCCCCAGTTTGTCCATCGATAACCTGAATCTTCAGCGAATACTTAGAGCGAACTCGCGAGCAGGCAATGTACAAATATCATCCATGGATACTGGCTCCGTAAGTAGTATTCCGATTCAATTAAATGCCTATCCCTGAGACTTGTTCATAGTCGTACCATAGAAAAGCTCCAAAGGGAATCGACGGTAGCAAAGATGGATTGGTATGCTGACTTGAGTTGACATGTCCAGTGAAACTCCAGGCAGCAAGTGAACACAGCCACGAAGCTCACCCGTCATCACCTCGACTACTTTGGGTGTTCAAATGAAATGGGAACTTTTACTCCCCACCCGAGGCTACTATGAGACTATGAGTAACAGCCATCGCACCCTTTCCATTTGAACCACCCTAGTATTAAGACATTTGCGCTCAGGTCTCTCACGATCATAGGCGTGTCGTTCCAAAGGTCATTCCAAATCATAAGAGAGCACACATATATATAGCTCCAACTTTTTAGGTTTAAGGCTTGCGGAAATAATCCCAGCGTATTGAGATTGTTGAAGAACACAACCGGAAAGGTGGTCTGCCAATCGGCGTCATCACCACCATGATCGTTCTCCCCAATGTCTGTGATGTGTTCGCAATGCGCCTTCCAATCGGGACGACATTACCCCATTGACCAAACTAAATTGCTCATTCTTGGGACACAGAATAATATCGCATGCTTCTCACTTCGGCATCGCAGACACAATGTCGTTTCCCAGACTGCTCTCTGACCATATTATCGGAGTAACAATCCCCTGGTAAATGCATGGAGAGCTCAGATGGATCACCCTGTGCTCGAGAAAATGTTTCACTGCTCACATCTAGAAAACCGAATTTCGTATGCGTGTTTCCTGTCGAATCGTTCGGAACGATAGGCACAGCGGGTTCATTTTGATGCAAATCTCAATAATTTAACCGCGAGATAATTTGCCGGGAGACTGGCAACACCTGGCGAATGTCACCACTCAAGACAGACTTACCCACCGAATCGGTCATCCTCCTTCGAATCTCTGGCACTGGCAACGCTCGTCCCATTGGTGCCAGCGCTTCAGAGGGCGCCACTAGCGCTCAATATTAAACAACGACGCACTTCTGGTCCGAATTTTAATGCGCCGTTCCATTTGAACCACATTATCGGCATCGTAAAAGTAGAGTTAAACATGCTCTCTCTGATTTTGACTTAGCGGAGGAACGATACTATAAAATGGATCGTAGTCGACTGTGCAGACTTTTGCAGCCTCGCCACTTCTCTTACACAGGCGCTTATCACATACTAGACCAGACCCACGTCCCGTGGGATCCGCTCCACTGGTAACAACGTTTCAACAGACATCAATAACTCAAGTCTAATTTTTAATTAGCAGTAAGAGAAAATAAATTATTAAAGGGATAACGTTCGAATTTCAAAGTGCCACACTTTCCATGAATAATAGGCGATGCCTCACGTAATTAGGGAACACTCAACTGGATGCATGCACATTCTCACTCATACCGCCTTGTAGCATTCAAGTGAGGCACGTAGTTGAAGTTTCGAACACCCAGGCATTAGATGAAATGGATGATTTTGAACTAGGCACTGGATGCGGATAAACTATTGGATCGATCTGACACGCGGATTTGGAGGTCAGCTCGGGTGGCAATCAAGTTTCTTGTTTGGTGCAAGCGAACGCAATCAGAGGGTCTCTTTCTCCATCCGCTTACAATGGCTGGCGGAACGTAGTGGCCTGAGGTGGAGTGGACTACCCGGAGGATGTTGTAATCCTGCCAACCAACTACCGATCCACTCACTCGTCCTACCCTGGATCCCGTGCGCCTCCAGTTTAACCCGCAACCTCTGGTGAGGAACGGTATCGAAAGTTTTCGAGCAAATCGATTCGAGCAATTTCGACGCCTCCTAAAGCCGTGTTGAGAGTCCCGATTGGGCGCGTTTCCTTCGAGGAAATCCAAGAGGTGGTCCCTTAGTATGCTCTCCATGATCTTCCCTGGGATACTTGCGAGACTTACCGGCCTGTAATTTCCTGGATTCCTCGAAGAACTCGTTCAGTATACTGGCCATATCCTTGCAATCGACTCCTTTTCGTTCATTAGCGGCCCTATCGACTGTTGACACCTTCCACAAGCATACTGATGAAAAGCCTTAGGGTTCTTCTTAGCATCGCTAGCCAGCCGTTCCTCGACCACCCGTCTCGCAGATCTAATTTCCCGCTGAGAAATCGTGAGACACGAACGCAAATGTAGCATGTTCGCCGTAGGTTCAGGTTATCGATGGACCGAAGCAAGGCCAAACTGATGTTTTATCTTCATCGACAATATGGGTTCTAAAGAAGTACTATAAATACAAATGCATTCATTGGGATAATTTTTGTCCGTTATTAATGCATTGCGTACTGGAAACTTTACCCCGTCGATCCGCCGCTCTGACCTAAGCCTCGGGTACCTTAGCCTTGTAGGCATCGAGCTTCGGGTTGATACTTTTTCGGCCATAAGCTAGGCAAAAGGACTCGTGAAAAGACCCTTTAAAGGTGATCTCCGTTTATTTACTCGTGGGCCAGACCGTTTAACTTGCTCTCTTTTCGGGGGCAAATCATGAGGATAGTATCATCTATAATCGTTCAGGATTCTTGCCAAAGAATGACCTTTAAAGGCAATAAAATATGAAAGAGTTCAAAGAGGAAAATATACTGGTTGAAGAGAAAAGCCATCTAGAGGCTGAAAATGAGAATAGTTATCACGCTACGGAGTTGTCATACAATCATAGAGCTTCCATTTGGCTATTGGGTGCAGAATAAGAATACTTTATTTTTCTAGCGATGCCTACACGATCCTAATGCACTGGCATCATATTCGTAATTTTACTCCCATGTCATTCATGAGCTTAGAATGACAGGAACCACATTGCGCGACGTCAGTGTTAGCACAGCACCTACAGACTCTTGTTATTTTGTCAGTCTTGTCATGTTAAGCTATGCGGTTGGTGTGAACCTAGCTTAAGGCAAGAGCGTGAGATGAAGTGGAGGAAGGGATGATGGGATAAAGAAAGAGGCGTAAGTTGTCTTCACGACAGTTTGGTTTAGCCGAGGTGGCTAGAAAATGATTCGAGAGGAAAGGAATGGCCATTTTGGCAACTATACGAGGTGGTCTAGGCGTTTCATACCCAGAACGCATCGCCCCCAGCCAAACGGTTGAACCTAATCTCCCCTTTCCTTCGCCTCCTCCCCTGGAGATAGACATCTGCCTTCGGAGTCGGGGAACTGCCAACCGTCACCCGACCCCCTTACCTGTTTCCACGATGCGATGCAAACGCTACATTTATTTAGACCTTTCACTGAGACGGCCGAGTACACACGACCAGTCTATGCCATTG
The DNA here is from genome assembly GCA_905338385.1 of Darwinula stevensoni. Lineage (NCBI taxonomy): Eukaryota > Metazoa > Arthropoda > Ostracoda > Podocopida > Darwinulidae > Darwinula > Darwinula stevensoni. The sequence goes on from CAJPEV010000235.1 coordinate 86,978, forward strand.
GTCAGTATGTCCTCAGTAAGTAAAGAGGTGCTTGGAAGGACACAAAGTCTTTCTCTCCCCCAACCTTCCTGGTACAGTGGATGGACTACGGACTTCATCATGGAATTGTGAAATTTTCATTGATAAGGGTCACCAATGAATGGATGAAAAACATAGGGAAAAAACCTTGAATGGGTCCAAAGCTCTATTCATTCATTACCGTATCTACCTGCTCTCCTTCGTCGTCTTTCTCCGTTCCATTTGGAGGATGATTCTCAATGTGTCTCTTGTAGAGACGAATGAAAGAACTCCCTGGAATGGCGATCAGCTGCCGCACAATGAGATCAGGGGATATTTTTCGCTCCTTCTTCGATGCATGATAATAGTTCATGTATTTTCATGGGATGGGCCTCATATGTCCCTGAAAGAATAAAAATTAAAACGTAGTTTGGGGAAAATGTTCCATGGCCGACAAAAAAAAATTACATTATTTGAAACCACAGACGCCCAAGCAGTGTAATACTGGCAATCTTTAATGTCAAAGCTAGCCACCATCAATATTTCTCGACCCTCGATTCAAGTAGTTGAAATTATAATGCTCTTTCCGTCCCGCGAGGTTTCATCCTAATTTCCTGCGAATGTGCAGGTTGTGAGGGGATTCGTCCACCTAAATGAAATTCCTCTGCCACTTCCAGCAGTTCGTGTTCCACAACGTACCAGTAACTGAAAATTGATTGATATTGATAATAGTGTCGGGAATGTTAATTTAAGCCTTGGACAAACTATCATTTTCTCTATGGTCGACAGGCCGATGTGTGTGACATCCTTGCAGGGTCCTGTGACGTCATTTTCGATCAGCTACATTAGATCCTTTAAGGAGTGCGAAAAAGCGTTCTGTCATTATCATTACTCCACTTTTTTTTCATGTTCCTCAAATCGAGTATATTTGCATAGTAGGTTATCCAAGGGTTAGAAATGCAAGCATGGCCTCTATTGTAACCATAACATGCCGAGAACATTTTTTTTTTACGAAAATTTACGGAAGCGCAAGATCACTTGAATTCAATGCAGAGAACAGAAGAGACACCGAGCATTTGAGTTGCCATTAGGTATGAAAGTGAGGGGGATATGAGGTTCAGATGATCCAAAATTTGGAGCAGGCATGCACTTAATGAGAGAGTACGGAATCATGAGACGGAACTTAAACTTTACATGGGATTTTCTACTAATTAATTTTTTCTTTTTAGGAACACTTCTTTGCCATTTTCAATGAAATTTACTGGAGCGTATGCTTAAGCCAGCTGAGCCCTAGTCCATGCTGAAGCCTGATATTGATTGTTACAGTCACTCCCTCCGGATTCGGCCAGCAACGAGGAGGGAAATCGCGCCATCACCCGGGTCGAGTAGGACGATCGTCAGCACGTCAGCTGCTCGGATCGGCTGAGCAGTAGTGAGCGTTCGTGCGTCTCAGTCGAGATCGTCGAAGAACGCCCGGGTTTCTTCCCGCCGTCGGTCGTTTTCGTTCTTCGGATCGGAACCTCGTCGGGAAATACGGGACGTAACGACGAAGTACGACGAGTATTTGAGGTAGCCGCATGAAAGCCGAAGGACAAACGCTGCTACGTGCAATGCAGCGAAGGGAAGGAAGAGGAGCGATTTGAGCCGGGAAAGGAGTTGCTCCGAAAGGGTGACGGTTGGGAATTCCCCGATTGTTATTGCTTGATTGGAATCGGAGGCAGATGCGTATCTGCAGGGGAGGAGGGAAGGGTCGAGGCCTCGAAGGCTAGGCCCAACGGTCAGGATGTAGGCGGGGCTTCCTGGTCTCGGGTTGGCGGAATTGCTTCGGCGTCACGTGATTCCCTTCAGCTCACCATATCGGTGGTGGCTTTTACACCACTAATGCATGGATTCGTAATGCTACCTTATTGAGGTGGATATATATCAAGGATGGCTACCCCATGGAATGTAGGAACTTGCTGGCGACTAGCGCCATCTCTGTGGCAAGGAGGAACGGGCTCGAAACCAGCGCCGTCAATGGGGTAACTGTGGCACTGGTCCGTGGCCTGCGCTATCGGGAAAGACGTAGAAATAGGAGGTGCCTGAAGGGATAGCAACTCTCACAACAGAGAAGTGTACAGGAAAAGAAATGAAAAAATCAGCCTTCGTTTTTCCCCATGATTCTAAAAGTACAGTACAACCTTTTCCAAGCAGTACGATTGGCGAAACGTCACTTGTTGGCCAACCGGAATGTGCAAAATATAAATCTGTCAAAAAATTATGAATTTGCTACGTAGAAGTTGTTGGATGACAGAAAAAGAAAATTCGTTCGCAAATAAGGGCCCGTCTAGGAACTGGCGTCTTTACCCTTCTGTGGACGCGTCGCCTCCAGCCGAACCGTTGGGCCTCATCTCCTCCTCCCCTAGTGATAGACATCTGCCTCGGGGCTCCCTTCTGGTTTCATCCTAGCGATAAGTATCAGGGAATGGCCAACCGTCACCGAACCCTCTTACGCTTTTCACTAAGTAATGTATAATTTCCAAACGGCCTTTCACTGCGGCTGTCGATATACACAACCGTCGCTCAGTGCGTCCGTCGGGTATCCGCGACCGAGCACATACATTTAACGGTACTTAGGACTGGGTCGGGAACCTACAGCTCGCGAATCGAAAATTCAAGTTGTCCTCGAGGACACAAGTAAAACATATAAGATACCTGTCCGGACGTCGGCATCTCATTTAGATGCCCTTTTCCCTTCCTTTCATGCTTCTTAAGTACCAGGGATGATCGGAAAGTATGATAACTAGGCCTGTGGTGCTGAAATCGGGGAGCTGTGATCGATATTAGCATGATGAGTGCATTCGCAAGTTCAAGGTTGGCGACTCTGAGAGCTGTAAGGCGAGGCCAGTGCCGTGTGGCACGACGAATGGCAGTCTGAGCATTGCGACTCGCTTGGAAACTGGTCACGCGAAGTTCGCAGTGTTAACCGTTTTCCATGGGCGAAGAACGTGCCAGCGGCCAAATTCATGGACGACTCGTAGAAGTGCACGGAGACATCGTCACAAACCGGCAGAACGTGGCAGAATGGTGCTAGCAGTTTCGAAATGGCCGAACGGACGTTAATGACGCCGGAGTGTTCTCCCGAGCACATCCACGACCCATGTCAATATCGTGCGAGTCGACGAGGTCATCCAGGAGGACGGACGGAAAACCTCAGAATAGGTACCACCACAATGCTTGCGTGACAGGTTCTAATCTGTAAGCTATTTATAACTACAGATCTCGTCTCGCTACTTTCCGATCATCCCTCGTGTTTTAGATCCGGAATAGAGATTTAAATTCTCTTAATTCCAAAGTAACGGCCGGAACCAACGAGCCCGACCCTTCCCCCCTCCTGTCCTCCGGGCTAATAAGAAGAGACCGGGAGGGGGAAACTGAGGCTTTTCAGGCTTGGGCCGAGACACTTCGCGCTGCCATTGGTTAAGCGGAATGACGTCACTGCGGGAAGTTCCATAATTTTACCGCTAGTGGGGTGACTATCGGACGAACAGTAATGGCGGAGTTGAGTGGAAGTGAACGTGCATTTTGCTGTTTCGCATATGAAGGTTCGCGTTCTGCTACAGTTGTACAGCGTCGTTTTCGGACGAAGTTTGCAAAGAACATTCCTAGCCAGGGTAGGCATCAGATGCGTTCTTATTGGCCAGGATGGAAGCGCGGTGCTGCGTTCTGATTGGCTAGGATGGTAGCTGGGTGCTGCGTTCTGATTGGCCAGGATGGTCGCCGGGTGCTGCGTTCTGATTGGCCAGGATGGTCGCCGGGTGCTGCGTTCTGATTGGCCGGCGACCGTCTTTGTGTTGATCCCCCCAATCGCTCTTTTCGCAATCATTGGTTAGGTAGAAGAACGAAATACAAGTTGGGGTGTGTTTGCAAAGCTACTTTGAGTTTCCCAGTTTTCCTTGATATTACTCCATTGGAAACTGAAAGACACCTCGCAGTACCTCACTATTTCCATCAAAATTGTCGCGTCCGGTAAACTTGAAGATGCCTAGTGAATTTTCAGTTGATGATCGGAATAAGTATGATTGAAAAACAGCCGACCTTATCCTCATCTTCATTTTTTATCTGAGCCCGAGCCTGAAACTTTTCAAGCATTGATTGCTCTGTAGACTACTGCTCTAAGACTTGTCTAGGAAGGAGTGCCGTTGACAACCATGTGGGACTTAGAAACACTCTCTTTTAATCAGAAACTGACTTGTCTTATTTTTATTACTCATAATTTAGGTACATACATAATTCTTACGAGCTGAAATTTTGCGATATTGCTTTCCTAAAGAGCTTAACGTAACGGATCCTTCTTTTACAGCGAAGAGGGAAATTTTCATTTCATTTTTTATTTTATTTTAGGGCGTTTTTATTCACTATTATAGCCAGTCCCTTCGAGTCCGTTTATCGAGCGTCAACTGTACTGAAATGTTTAAACATGATTCACCCACATCTTCCATCTTATCCCAGGTCAATAAATTTATTTGGACCAATTGGTATATATAAATCCTGAACTTTATGCGTCTGGAAACGGAACATTCAGTAATAATAAATATTGGCCATTCTTGATTTGAGATTAAATCAATAACTTTCCCTCGCAACCATTTCTGAACATCTCTTGCTTAGTGGGAAGGAGTGGAATCTTCCTGAAATGTTCATTTCTTACATTCGAATAGAATATTATTTGAAGGATCTAGGCTAGTAAATATAAGGTAGTTCGTTCGGATTTTTCGAATTGTTCGAATTTCTTTATAAAACACAATCTTGCCCACCTCTCAAAATGAGTTGGTAAGGTGAGAAAAGGTTTGAATGAAATAGGCCTTATATACCCTGGAAGCATCGCCTCTAGCCGTTGGGCCGAACCACCTCCTCCCCTAGAGATAGACATCTTACTTCTGGCCTTTTCCTGATCCCATCCTTGTGATAAGAATTGGAACTGGAGAGGCTTTCACCCCCATGATTGGCAATTCACATATACTGGATCACACAAGCATCACCCATCTGCACGGTTAGACCGATTTTATTGCGATGATGTTCTCCTTGTTCAATCAATAGTTGTTCCTCTCACCCCTTTGTCGGACCATAATGCAATGACCCTGTCGATTTCTCTTCGAATTCCTCTCTTAAAGGATCCGCTTTCTGGCACTTAATATAATTCCCTTCTGGAAGACAATCCGTTCCGTACTTCCTTTGCACACTTCTGGAATGATATATCAGTCTAAGTATGATACTCCTACGGCATGGTGGGAAGCTGCTAGCGCAGAAATTAAGAGCTTTTCAATGAGTTTTTCATTCGGTTGAACTCGATTCAAGCCGATATAGAGTACCTTAAGATTTATTAACCATCCTCACCCAACCTTGAGGATGAACAGAAGGATTTAATAGTCGCCCAAGAACGAGCCCGCTTCCGCGAGAAGCCAACGATTTCAAAGGGTGTCCACTATACAAGGAACATTTTCCTCTCTCGCCCCTGGACAAGTCTGCTTCGGCAAGAATCCGACGATCTTGCGGTGTGTCCACTATAATAGGAACTATTTTTTTTCTCGCCGAAGGACGAGCCCGCTTCTGGGAGGATCCTACGATCTTGGGGTGCAACTCCAATTAATTACCTCAGTATTATTCAGTAATGGCTGTCCAGGAAAAGAATGGAAGATTACATGCTTCTCTGCTCCCGGAATGGAGACATAATTGGATTTGAAAAATTATGGAGTCCACTAGCAGCGTTCAATGGAGAAATCAGTCTTCGACTACACCTGCATCGCGGATGAGAGAATTCATAAAGAGAGTTTCCTTACCAGTATACTGGAGCCATTGCACTTCACCCGTGTTCCGGAGGAAAATCTGGATGGATTCATGGGTGCTTGGAGACCGATCGAATGAAAAACGCAATTACCATCACCGTCTATATATCTGAGATGAATGAGGAGTATGGCTGGATATGCATTTCCGTATGATAATCTGGTCGAAAGGGTAGCACCCCAACAGCGTGCCAAGAGGAGGTTCCAACCCTCCTGGCGGCGGGGACCCGATTCTAGGCTCCAGACAAAGACCTCATCCCATTTCATCTCATCATGAACTCATTGGACAAATGAATTGGAATAAATCTCTGAAATAATTATAAAATTTCTCACACTGAGAAAGATCTGTGATATGTTGTGATTCCCAATTATTATTTGTTATTTTATGAAAATCTTTTCACCTGATGTTAATGGTTGAAATTAAAAATTTAATGAAACCTCTCGCCGAAGCGGGCTCGTCCTCGTGCGAGAAAATAAAATGTTCCTAGTATAGTGGACACCCCGCAAGAACGCCGATTTTCTGGTCGAAGCGAGCTCGTCTTCGGGCGAAAAAATTCAATTCAATTCATCTTGATTCAGCATATACCAGTGGCAAAAAGCTGAAATATAAGAAACATTCATATACAAGCGCGGGCTTTTAGGACCGAGTTTAATTAATTACTATTGGGGTGTATTGATGTTAATATCATTATCGTGATCCGAGCGGAGACGAATTGCCTTGCGTCTATGATTGTATGCTTGGTGAAGGAAGGAGGTCACCTCTTTACTCCTCTCCTCTGATATATGACTTAGGTACGCCAACAGGCTCACATCGTCCTTCAGGTCTTCAATGTCATTTTTCAGATCGATTGTGAGGTATTTTTTTGTTTCGTGACATTCATTTAATAGGTGAAGGCGAGAATCGGGCTTATAACATATTGCCTATTGCTATAATGCCTAGTTTTCTGTCTGTTCTGTGAAGTGTTCCGAGTCCGGTAAGCCTAGAACTTGCTGGCACAAGGATAATGTCTCAATTTCTCGCCTCCATTGTGCTAAATGATATGTTCGGGTTGATCTTAGCATTACGGTAACAAAACTTTTCGTTGGGGGACCGAAGTACCAGACATAGCTATATCCATAATGTTGGAATTCACTCCGAATCACCTTCAACCAGCAATCCTTCCCTCTATGCAGTAAAGTTCCTTGTTCTTTTAGCGCCCATGAACATGAGTGAGCCTCCTCCAACTCTCGTATTCTCATCCAGAATTTAAAATGTCTAGCCGCCGCCAGCGCTTGCAAAGGGGTTGCTTCGGCTGACCAAAGTAACGGTGCTCTGTGGAGTCTGAAAAGCAACCTGGGACCTCTCTAATAATATTTTCCGCCCCACATGAGGCCACAGAGGAGATTAGGACATTGAACATTTCAAGGGTACGACTGGTAGACAAACCGTAAGCCTATGATACTGAAAATGTTTCTGCCAGGAACCGTCAATAGAAAAATGCACTCCTAGATATTGAAAACTGGTCCCTGTTTGCATTTTGTCCTCATCATAACCCCATTCTTCGTCCCTCTTCAATTTATTACCATTTTCAAAAACCATATTAATTGACTTGGCGCCGTTCACCTCTAGTCTGTTGAGCTTGCTATACTAAAGTAGGATGTCTAAACTAATTTGCAGGTCTTTGGGTATTAAAGATAATTAAACCAAGTCGTCTGCATATAGGAGGCATGGAATAGGGCGCCCTACCAGATTGGGGAATAGGAAATTCTCAGCCATCAATATATCTGGAAAGTCATTGATAAACAAGGAGAATAATGTTGGCGAAAGTGGGCAGCCTTGCCTCACCCCTTTTGGTAAGGCAATACTTGGTGACGAACTAGAGGTCATCTTAACAGAGAACCGAGCATCTACGTAAATGGCGACTAAGATTCTCAGCATTTGGTGACTGATTTTGATCCCTGCTAATTTTGGTCAAAGAACAAAGAACATTCCTATCAATGGAGTCGAATGCTTTCCGAAAATCTATGAAGATAGCATAAAGTCTGCCACGTTTCCTCCCGCAGTATTTTGTGATTAATGTATCCAAGATGAAAATATTATCCATAGTTGAAAAACCCGATCGAAGCCCAGTTTGTAAGGGGGTCATGATGTTGTAGTGGTACAATACGCGCCAAAATTAACGTACCAGGGTTATCTCTTATTCAACGAGAGATGTAGAAACACCTTCTATATCAGCAGAAATTACATATAGAGCCCTGATCTCAATACAGAGTATAATCGCCCTGCGCTTCGACTACAGCACGTAATCGGCCCGGCATCGAGTCTGCCAATTTTTCGGCGAATTCTTCACTCAGATTCTCCCACTCCTCCTTAATTACTGCTCTTAAGGTCTTGATCGTCCTGGGGTGCCGATACGGCAATTTCACCTTCAGAAGAGCCCACACATTCTCTATGGTGTTGAGGTCGGGCGAAGGCCAGTCCAAACGGAACACCCCATTCTCAACCTTCCGATTGGTCGCCTGCTTTGAGGTGTGCTTTGGATCATAGTCCTCCTGCAACACCCAAGTGTTTATTGAATCGGAAACATAGTAGCTGCAGAAGGCAAGTTCATCAATGGTCTTCAGCAGATGCGCATCCAGGTTTTGGGTGAAGGTGCAGATGCTCCCAATTCCTCCAGCATAGAGGCAGCCCCAAGCATGCACCTTACCCAGGTGTTTGACAGTCCGAGCGATCACTCTATTCCCTCCACCATTCCCGTCTCTCGATATATTTTAAGCCAACCGGCCTTCGCTGGCTTTGAGATCTTTTTGTACTTTGTGATGGCGCATAAGAGAGCTTCGGACGCAAGGGATGAGCGACATGAAATTAATCTCCTAGCGATTCTTCATCGAAAGTAGCATTTTTCCTCACGCCGATGAAAAGCAGCTGCATAACGGGGATGTAACGAACTAGAGTCACCCATTGTTTAGGCGGATCAGCACTCATGGGCAGTTGTCCTATCCAAAACGTTTGAGCCGCGTAGGTTCTCTATTTTTCGAGATAACCCTGGTACGTTAATTTTAACGACCACTGTAAGCTCATCTCTTGATTCGTTTGTCCAGAATCTTCATGAAAATTTTCGCGATTGATGGTAATAATGCTATGCCACGGTTTCGTGATATAGCTTTTTTACAGCTGGAATGTGGGTTTTCTTCCTTCGAGTGTTATACTGATGTTGGAGATCACAGATGGAGGTTGTTTTATAGAGGAAGTGGCATGGTTCACATGCCCTGTTCCAAATCTTTGTGGCTGCTGTTTGTATCTGCTCAGTTACTCTTGATTCCAACTTTTCAGGTGTAGTGAGCATGATATGGGCTAGTGTCCTAAGGATGCGATGAATGTAGTATTTGTCTACTTGTCTTGCCTGTGCAAGAAAGATGGGACCACAATAAAGAATGCAGGGTATAATACAGCAGTACAGGAAGTCTGTTACTGCCNGTGCAAGAAAGATGGGACCACAATAAAGAATGCAGGGTATAATACAGCAGTACAGGAAGTCTGTTACTGCCTTGTGGTTTTTGCATAGTCTTAGCAGCCGTACAGCGTAGAAGGATCGACTGTAACATTTTTTATATATATGCTCAATGTGCAGACTGAAATTCAGCTCCTGGTCGATAATCACACCAAGGTACTTAGCTGATTTGCAGGGCACGATTGGAGATCCATCGATGCAGATCTTCTCTTCACAAAGTCTTCGGAGGACAGGGTTTTTCAGCTTATTAGAGCAGAAGACTAGTTCTTGTGACTTTGTGGGATTGAGGATGAGGCAGTGATTCTTTGACCAGGAAGATACATGATTGATTAGATTTTGGTAGTCATCCATATCTTGAGGGCTAGAGATCTTTCCTAGTATTGTTGTGTCATCTGCATACTTCAGTATGACACAGCTTTCTTTGTTGGAACGAAGATCATCTGTAATTAGGGTGAAGAGTGTTGGTGACAGTACAGCACCTTGGATGACACCAGTCCGACAAGGCTTAGGTAGAGAAGATTTTTTCCCTGTTGAGACATACTGAGTAACATCATTCAGGTAGTCACATAGCATGGTCAAGAGCCAATGAGGAGCATCATAGTTGGTCAACTTGTCTATTATGTCTTGTCGTTTGTTGTAATAGGATAGGCCTAGAACGAAGGACTGGCGTCAGGCTTAACGTTCATTTGAAGCCCACAATCGTATTTCATACCCATGCTCATATTCGCTTGGAACGACTGGCCTTCTTTCAGCATAGGGTGCGGTTAAACTTGTGCAACATTTCAGAGATAAGCTTAATTGCTGCCAGCCGGAGTTCCACGAGAACAACGGGAAGACAACACACCCAAATACAATGAGCGCTATCACAGAGAGATAGACTCGCTCCATTAAAATAATGGGTATCCTCCAGATACATTCTCGTAATACAGTATAAATAATTTTTCTATATATTTTACAGTATATTGCCAAGTGTTTCAGATGCTCGATTGTCTGTATAGGTATGCGTATACAATGCGTCTGTCCTTTGAGACCTTGCTTCTTTTTCCCCGAGGAGTTCCAAACGAAGAAAAGTTTAGTTCTTCCTCCATTATGATAGTGCCATAGTTCATGAATTCAAAGTTCTCATAGAGACAATCCGGAACTTATTGCTTCTCCATCTACCCTATTCCCCAGATCTAGTTCCTCACGACTTTGCCCTGTTTCCAGTTTGAAAGGCTACTCGAGGAGGTGGAGTCCACATGGATGCTGGGAAAGAAATGACAGCGACCTCGTCCATTGTTGGCTCTCAGATTATTAGGTTCCTTATTGGTTACTTCAAGCAAAAGAGGGCTCAGAGTTACCGAGAGCTCAAATGATAAAACAAATATTTAAAAAAAGTTCTAAGAAAATGTTGGGTTCAGAATCCAAATTGACTAGCAGATGGATCATATGGAAATGACCGGTACGATCATGGCCGATAATACACTGCGCGAAGGGGACGATGTTGTCTGGGAAGAAAGTGCATCCATGAGTGCAACGTATTTGCTTCTGCTTCCTAATTTTTTTCCTGTCGAATTCAGAGAAAGTGCAGGTCGGTGAAGTCCAGGTTAATCATCGATGGAACATCTGTAAGAACGAATTTGGCATTTAAAATGAAGGGAACACGGCTAGTATGTAGCGAATGTAACCTAGAGATCTTTCCAAGCAAGAATAGGAACGAAAGAATCGGACTTAATCTGAATTATCCGAGTGATCACTAGGGAAGAAGGGTAGGTGATGAAGAACTCAGCTAAATGTCTTAGGCACCATTCACAGGAAGAAAAAAGTGAATAGAGAGGGAAATCTCTTATTAACCGGCGATCTTTTTCCCCTAATTGGTCCGGGCACCCATGGAACTCTCCAGAGATTGCTCTTAACCTTTTCCACTCTGGCGCCCTACCCGGCCGTTCCAGAAAATCCTGAATACCTACTTTATTATTGTGCTAGGAATAGGCGGAAAGGTTCAGTTGCATGCCTGGGGGCTCGTCAGAGCTTTTACAACAGATCAGGCCGATGGAAAAGTTACGTCGGATACACTCCGACATCAAAGTGAAACTTGAAAATCGCAATGTCGGACGTGGTCCGACAACATAGTGGAAAGGGTTAAAAGTGAAAGCAGAAGAACTCTGACTCAACGGCAATTTCTTGCGCGGCTCCAGATGGACTAAACCAGGGGTGTCAAACATACGGCCAGCGGGCCGGATCCGGAGGTGGTTCATCCGGCCCACAGTCTGTTCTTGAAATTTCCGCTGGCATTGACTGTTAGCACAAATTTCGGTGAAAAATTATGGGTGTGGCCCGCAGGCATCTGCAGGGTAAAGAATGTGACCATCCGACCGATTTGAGTTTGACACCCCTGAACTAAACATACAAAAGAGGCTAATCTGTCCGCGTGTGTGTCATGTGTCTTTCCGGGGAATTTCTCCTAGACGGATGAACGGATTTTCATTAATGAGGTGTCAATCGAAAGCTTACGAACTGGAGGCGATACTGAGTGGGTCAAAAGTATAAATATATATATATTCCTATTTTGACGTAATTTGGCCAAATTTCGGCAATAGAAATAGCATTGTATTGAATGCCTACCTGGGCGAAGTGCTACGGCCAACAATGAGAGTACGAGGCATTCTCAGCCTCGGGCATTGTTGCTTTCGCAACTGCTGGCAATGATCTTTTGAGTTTTGTCATGTCACCAGTCCCGTCGTCGGTATTTTTTTTACAGTGCTTCACGTAAGTACGCAGCATTCAGTTAGAGCTCCGTATTACTATTTGATATGATCGATTTTGATGTTGCTCTCACAATGCCTGGAAAAAGGTGGGAAAGTTTAAAACCATTCTGTGACGCGAACCACTGTGGAGTGGAATTCGACTTACTTCATCCCGTGCTTGCACGGACTTTTACACTAGTGTTTATATATCTTGCTCAATTTTTAACCAGGGGTGGAGTCTGAGGATACCTGTTTTTTTTTTTTTCTTCAAGTATTGGCTTCAATATTGCAGTGAAGGAACTTGTGATAGTGATTGTGATTGTGAAGGAACTTGTGTGTTCCTTCACAAGATTGGTGATTTAAAACGCCTCCAGGTCCCCAAAAAAATCAGAGTGGATGGAGAGCTCCATTGTTCAGGTTCCCATAGAGTCTAAAAGAAGTTTTTAAATGTGAAGGAACTTGTAAAATCGATGAGTTGCAATCGCCGAAATCGATGTAGACGATAGAAGAAAACATGCTTGAAGTTGATTGCAATAGAGACGCTTGCAAAGAGGGATTACAAGAGGAGATGAGAATCGGCTGATGACATCATCAGGCGAGAGCACTCATCGCCTTTTTGAGCAATAGCATCCTTTGTATTTTCCATCTAATCCTATGGGGGAATTATCACACTTGTGTTTACCGGGTATTAGGCTTTTGCCACGTCTTCAGAGCCGTGATTCCGTCAACCTCTGTTCCTTGTTCTGATGAGAGTGGGAAACCTCTAGAAATTGGCTTCGAATTGCAATTACTAGGAACCTGGATCCTTGAGTTGGACTTTATATCGAATGAATGAATGTGATCAGTACCCTTTTTTGTTGTTATAAATACATCTTGCCGTCAACGAAGTATGCATTATGAACACTCCTATGCATACTCCTATGCATCCTCGCCCTGCATGGTCTGTTAAACTCCATTGCTTAAACTGAGAGATATTTTACAGGGTCTTTGAGTGCCCTCTTTCTCTTCTTGTGTTTCTCACAATAAAAAGTGCTCCAATATGCAAAATCACTTTTATTAGCTAGCAATACAGGCAAGAACGTTTGCAAGTGTCACCCAAAATATCAGACATCATGAAGTCAATTTAGTAGTTGTCATCTCGTGCCCGACTCAGCGGCTTCTGATCTTATAATAAGGCATGGATGTGAAGCTGCCTAAATTGTTCACTTGAAAGGCATCGAGGTGAGGGATCTGAGGCGAACTTACATCCCGAATGATGAAGTCGTACGTATTTCAGGAATTCTTCTAGTTGTATTATTGTGTCGCGCTGCGGGTGTAAGCCATACTGCTCCTGATAATCTTTCCCCTCTGGGTTTTTTGTGTTTTTCCATCGGCTTCATATCTTGGATCTCACAGTTTCGTTCCCCTTTAACCAGTGAAGCTAAAGAATCCTTGCACGCGTCCCAGTCTCTATATTCCTTCCTGTGAAGATGGGAGTAGGTTGCGCCGATGATAGAATGAGACAAGCTTTCACACTTCGTCTCGTTGGAAACGTTCACATTATTGGTCACGGCACAAAAAAAGGAAGCTTCGAGTACCATCTAAGGGAAGGAGATAGATAACGCGTTGGTTCATCCCATATAATTTTTAATGGGAAATATTCCCCCTAAAAGGGGACAAAGGTAGTGAGTACCGTTCCTAAGCACTAACGTTATAAAACTTGCTATATAAGTGCTCTTAAAATCGGTTTTGCGCACTAGAAAATTATTGCATAGGAGTAGACGGTTGCTGGGAAAGCACTTCACATCTTCACTTACGATCAGTGAGCTCTGAAAGATGAAGGTATTGGGTATTTACATACCTGACTATCTCATGTTTCACCGGAAATTGCACTTACGACTTTTATGCTCTTGAGGAGCGATATGCATTAAGAACTAAGAGGGAACAACACGAGAATCGCTGCAACACAAATCACTCCTCGAAAGGGCATTGATCTCTAGCAACCTCTCCATTGGGAGGATAGAATTATGCAAATTTTTCTAAGCATAGTAGACATCCATTGGAAAGAGACCGATTGATGGATAGAACGCTGGGAAAAAAACTCGGGTATAGAAGTTCCTTGAGAGGAAGAGAAGTTGAAAGTGGCATGATATGAGAGAAGATGCGTCTTTCTCATTCGGATGCAAATATCCTGGAACATCCTCTCCATATACCCGAGGGGTGTGGGCCCTCTCCCACTCCCTCTTAATGAGTGGGTAACGATGCATAATTTAAATGGGATGGGAATGGGAATTAAATGAGAGATTGGGTGGGGTTCTTCCTATGTATACTGTTTCCTTGCCCCTCCTTCCTTGATATTACCTCTGTTACCTGGGGGTAGAAAAAACTTAGCTGTGCTTGATTTACCAAAAAAAAAAGCTCCAGTGCCAGATTTCTTCATATCCACCTATGTTCGCATTTTACCTTACGTGCAATATTTTTCATTGCTATTCTCATTATTTTTTCATTTTTTTGTCAACTGCAAATCTAATTTCGAATTTCAGATGCGAAAAAATGTTCACGTTACAAAGAATTGTTCACCTCCTAAGCCCACCTAGAATTCTCTTGATTTTCTGCAGTTAGGAAATTGCAACACCTGATTTCTCCTCAAAATCTTTCCAGTTTGCACAAAAATTGCGATTTGTTCGGAAAAATATTCTTTTATTGAATTTGTCCCTTGATTCACTTTAGTGATAAAAAATAATCAGTTGAAATATCGCTATATGACATATATGACAGCCACTAAGTGAAGGTCCTCACAAATCTGCTGATCGGATTACAGGAAATCTCTGTTGTTTGCGTTGTAGGTAAAGGTCGGGAAATATGCACTCGTTGCATTCAAAGGATGCTTCATGGCTTTAATGCGTTGTTTTCAAATGTCAAAGTTTTCGTTTTCTTATGCATACTGAGTACAGAATACAAGCTCTTCAAACTCGTTGCAAAAAAATAAAAGTCGAGACAGACAAGAAAATGGGTATCATTTAACTGAAGAATATAGGATTAACACTTTTCCAGCAATAAAATAAGTGAAAATACTTTTTACCTCACACTCATAGAATTTTTTTTTTTTCGCGCAACGAGGCCCAGGCCTTAATTTTCCCGGCTCGGCCTTGCGGGAAAATGAAAGCCTGTAATTGTAATTGTACCTTACAATCACATCCTATTTGTTTCCTAATTGTTCGCCTCCGCGGAAGCGATAGGACTTATTCTCACCGCTGCAACTCTTCTTTTTTGAGACTGCTGTACGTGAGCGCACATAATCCCTTGGTGATAAGGATTTGATCAGGGGTTTGACAATAGACCCGTCAAGGAAAATTTGGGAAAGGTGTGCGCAATAGGGAAAAGTTTCGCATTCTTACTCTCCCTCTTAAAGTTTTCAGAAGTGGATCCTTAACCATTCTGCTCTGAAGGACCAAGTTTTTTGAGCCCATTATCACTGGCAGTTTCCGCTCCCTGACTTTGTTATCATGGATGCAAGAGGGGAAAGTCTCACTTGAGGTTCACTTCCATTTGTTCCCTTTTCCCGCAATCGTCTCTTTTCTCTGGGGGAATGAGAAGAGAAAAGGATCTCGTTATTTCGTGATGAGACTTTGCTTTTCACCATGAGACACGGGTCATGAATCGAGGAGAGGTCGCGCCTCATCCGCCTTCCCCATTCGCGACTCCATAAACTCTGGATCCGTTCCAGGTCAGATCGGCAATCGAATTGAATTTCTCGTAAATCCACCGTGTCTAAAGTTTTCGTTTTCTCCACTTTCTCTCCACTTTGTGAGACGTCTGTTCTGGAAATCGTTCATCCCGGTAGCCAACCCTTCATCCTTCGAAAATGACTCAAGCAAGTAAAGAAATTGAACTAGTCATACTATCGACCGACGAGAATGTATGACACATGCCAACCAGCACTTTGAGCTACATGAACGAAATGAAATCTCTTAGATCGTTTTCCAATCTTACCATAACAGTAACATGCATTACAGACATTAAAATAGCGTATTCATATTCAGTGCGACTTGGGACATGCATGACTTTAAGCTAAATGGAATTTCAGCGATATACATGTTTATGGTAGATACGGATATCAGGTGAGCAGGGGATGCCTTTTTTTCGGTGCAATATCCTTCCCGAAGTCCATAAATCAGGAGATCCTCATAAGCAGTAGGTGGAGAAAGAGAATCCCCCAGCGAGAATCCATCAATGGGATTTCACCGACCTTAGCCCTTCTTATCCTTTTTTCCGCCAAAGGTCACTTAGGCTTACTCCCTGTGACCGCTTCAATGGTTCACGACAATTCACGAGATACTTCAATGATAGCAGTGAAATTCTGCGTCACGTGCATGATTGAAATCGTTTTGCACAACACGACCTGTCGAAGGAACGTGTTTGATTGCGAAAACCCCAATATCCCAAATCCATGCCCCATTTCTCTACGAATCGAAACGAAGCCAGATGCCGATTTCATTTTTTCCTATCGCCACAATTACCCTTGTACGAGCACAGACGGAGGGGGAAATACGAGGGGAATCTTGAGGGACGACCGGCGATGATGATGATGATGATTATGGGCATCGTTCAATATCGCCTTCCTCCAGATATACAAAGGGCGATGATATTGGTAGTGTGGGGGGTGACAAAAGAGAAGAAGTCTGGAGGCTATCATCCTCTCTATACACTTCATAGTACTACATCTATGGACCCTGGAGTCTATATAAGACAGATAGGGAGTCTGGACAGAAGCGGAAATGGATAGTTGATGTATCACCCTTCTTGACCCTTCTCTCTTTTCTTTTCTTTCTCCTCTGTTTCTTGCATAATGCGCCTCCTTGCTTCTGGTACATTCTTTTCTTCATATCTGATCGATTTCAAGTTTTATCAGCAATATTATTTTATCAGGCAATCATCAGAAGATCGCAGCGGAAAAAGAATTCGCTTCACCTATTCTTAATTAATATTGCAATTATCTAATTGTTAACTCTTCTTACTTTTCTATCCATATAGATACGTAGTATTCGAAAAGGAAAAGTGAAAGGATTTCAGCCTCGTATTGAAGAGAATTACGGAAAGAATATATTTCTACACTTGGGGATCTCACCTGAACACTTATTGAGAATTTAGTCTCTTTCCTTTCCTAACCCTTTCAGTGGGTATGACGTATATATCCGTCATGGTAAAATGCTCCTCTGACTCTGATTGTGACTCCGGGGGTAAGCTTCTGTCCGAGAAATTCCCCACTTAAGGGGTTAAAATTAATTTCATGAGGTAAGTGTATACTGAGAAAATGAATGTATTCGTTTAGAAAAAGAAATCAGAAAATATGACAAGAATTTATTAATACAGGCTGTCTTATGAAACGCTTCACAAAATACATAGCATTTCCTAAACTTCCTGAGGCGCCGTTTGTACTTCAAAGAGCATTTCTTCAAGTTTCTTCAGATTACCTGTCATCAAGCTCTGAGAACAAGAGTTAGTCTAGGAGAAGGAAAGAGCGTCAGAAAGCGGGCATTCACTCAGTGTTCAGAGTGCAAATGCGCGATTTGTAAATGCGAATGCTCTCACAAGCACAAATTAAGAAAGGACTTATGAGGCAGCTGTCGATTTCGAGAAATTGACCTTCAAAGTTGAGGCATGGTTTCGATACTATATGGTAAAAGAAAGATGGTAAAAGAAAGATATATGGGTATCCCAGTGACCATTGCAGAGACTGTATACATGGTTAAAAAACATTTAAAAGTTCACAGAATTTCTCATGAGAATGACAATTCTCTTTCGGGATCCCAAAGGTGCCGTTTTCCCGGAGCTTCCAAATTATGCTATGAAAGGAATTGTGTGCCGCTGGGTCATGCTACAGCCCACACCCGAGAGCGAATCGCTGCCAAATTCGCGCGTGATTTCAATGCCAGAGTGAGAATTGACTTTTCAGGGTTCCGTTGCCTTGTGCTGAATGAGTTTGGGAGCCCTCATAAAGAAATACGGGAGGAGGAGTTTGGCTGAGGTTCACCTCTGAGGACCATCGTTCAGAGAAGGGAGAGATCTTGCCGATCTCTTCCTTCCCTCACACGTGATCCGTGCACCCACGGTGAAGATGCACACTCTCCATGCGCATTCTCTTCCATCCTTCATTTCGCTTCTCCTTTCATTTTCCGTTCTAATTATCGAGAGACTAAATCTAAATGGACTCCCTCCATTTCTATTAATTGAAATCGAGCAGTCATAAAAAAAAATAAAAACAAACAAGCATCGATAAATACAGGATGATTCACAGTGGACTTATTTTCTGTTGCCATGACGTAACTTAGGAGCTATTTTGAAACGGATAGTTAAAGTAGGAAAAGCAGAAACCGAGAGTCCTATCAAGCTTCTCGCTAAAACTCCTCGGTACCTATCTATCTGTATATCCCACTGAATTGGGATTACGTCTTAGTGAGCTGCTTACACGGTGCCAGCGTTCATTATCCGTGACGTCGGCATTTTCACATTTTTCCCCAAAATGTGAATTTAATTGGAACATACTGATATGTATCGTCTTGGAAATCCAGAGACGACTTATAAGTGTTGTATTACCGTTCCTAGCAAAACCAGCCTGGCAGCAGCATGAAAGCTTGCATCATCAAAACTTTCATGACTTCTTGTTACTCAGTCCTACGTTTTTGTGTCACCATTTTGTCTTGCAACAGTTGATTATGGACAACTCATAAAGTATGTTTTATTGTAATTCCCTTAAATATTTTTTTATGTAAGGGAATTTATATTCATAGCTATTGTATATCGATGCAGGTTTTAGGCATAGGACGCAATGCTCGCGCATTTATCATTACTTTCGATGGGTCATAGTGTATGTCTAATCCCCTTCAATCTCCGCATTATCTTGATGGGATCTTCCACGGCTTGGAAACAGGCAAGAGAAGGGTAAGTCCCCCCTCCCCCATCTCACCGACGAAGGCGGTAAGGTTTTTACGATGACTGTCTTTTTACGAGGCAATATATATCCCAAGTCGTGCGACCTCAACCTACATAATCACGCCGTCCCTGTCATAAAGGGAGGGTTCCATCACGGATTTCCGATTTATGCTTTCTCAATGTGAGCGCAAGTTTGCACAGTTGAAGAAGGGAGGGGAGTTCGTAACATCCAAGGTTTTCGCGTTGAACGGTCCCAAGTTCTCCACGTCTGTTAATGGCAAGTACGTAGTGTATACCATTCCACGCCATGTTTCGTGATTGGGATTCCTCTTCATTAGTCTAATTGGCTTCCCGTTCCCTTTGTCGCAACCATCCCGTTTCTCCCACGCTGAAAGGATTAATTTCAATTATGTTCAGGAAGAGCAACAAGGAGGAGTTTCTTGATAAGTCATAAACTGCAATCCTGTGAAACAAAAAGCTTACAAAATATTAAAAAATTCACTGATTGAAAGATTTGCAAAGTCTGCCTTGAACGAATGAAATCAAAATAAATAAAGCGTGTTGAAAAGCGATACTGAAAAGGAAAGATAAATATTTAATCAACCGATTGAATTATTTACAATGAAATGTCGAAATGCACCATATAACGTACATAACTGTACATTCAAGGGGCGAAGAGAGAGATAAGTACTTTTTTCATGAAAGATCACTCAAACCATGTAGAGTGCATCTGATCCAAGCAAAATGAAATTGGATGATATTGGAGTCCTCATGCGTAAAGCAAAAAACTAGTGAGCATTGAGCGATAACATGTGTATGGGATCTGATATTTCATTGTAAAGAGCAAAGGAAGCGAGCTCGAGGGGATTTGTATAGGGGACAAGAGGACACAAGTTCTCTTTTGATGCGGGGTGGAGGACTCTTCCCCCTCCGCCCCCCCCCCCCTCGGCCCCCCTCCCCCTCTCTTTTTTCGAGTCCATGGTATGTGTGGATGGTGGTTGAAGCCCGAAGAGACGCACAGATACAGAAGGGGCTTTGATTAAAGTTGGCAAAGTGCCTGCAGCTTGCTCCTTCGACACAGAATTAGACCTCGCTATCTACCCGCGTGTGACACACACATATACTGTAGGAGGCATGTATGCATGTACCTTCTGTTTCCAGACGACCAAGACGAATGGTTAAGTCGGCAGTTCCATCGAATGAGAGCACATTAAATTTCAGAAGTGAATTCGCGCTCGAAAAAAAATTAGAAATAGGGGTGGATAAATGATAAATGATAAATGGAAAATTTCACGACAAAAGTGACGATAAATTCTTTGAAAGTTGGAAATAAGCATCTGAAAAATTTTCCGTGAACTCGTTATTGCAAGGATTATTTCAGTACGTTCATCTAAGATCACAGACAATAATGAAGATAAAACAAGTATCACAAAAATCCTTTAATTTGAAATTTGAGCGCACCAAATATTTTCCTATACCGAGTAGAAATATTGAAGAACTGAAAGATTGTCGCTCTCCTGCAATTTTCTGTTTTGGTCTCAAAAACACTTTAAATCCAAATCTTGAATATCTTCGGCTACTTCTTCATAATTTTACCGAGATCCTTCAGTGTGAAGATAGCAGAGTGGTACGACGGGGAAGATGTTAGTTCTCCAAGGCAAAATAATGTGTATTTCCAATGCATTTCAGAAACGGAACACCGATGGCACAACTAAAGTAAAAATCGGAAATGCTGGCCAACCACGTAACGCAGTGTTTCAACATTAAGAATCCCTCAACATGGATCGATCGGTGTTGGCTGTGAAATGGAGGGGCCAACACCATCACCACTCCTTTTGCCTTCTCACTTCGAAATATCTCGCATATCAATCCCACTTCGGAATGCGATGCCAACCATTTCTGGGAAGCATCGTATAATGTATCAAGAGAGCGTTATGATGGGATAAATGAACGGGAGGAGTGGTGAGCTATATCTAGAGAGGCAATCTGGTTCCTGTCTCTTCGCCCATTAAGGTCCCAGCCCGAAAATAAACACCCACCTCGAAACTCATTTCTTCGCCTTCGCATGCATGTTCCGCTTTACTGTGTGCACGTGTGTGTAGATGTATCCCAGCCAGTTCCGATATACCTGGAATTCTTTTCCTAACCCGTCGACCATGTTTCCACACGTTCCCCCGGAACAAGAAACACCTGGATGTGCTTTCGTGATCCTCTTTCTATAGCGATTCTCGTTCTCGTCATTAACCCTTATCCGGACGGGGGAGTCCATTAGACTCACTGAATTTCATTTTACGTCTTATTTCGATTTATATTTACGAGGGAAATAGGTTTAATTTAATATGTGTCTTTCAGCTGATGCGAAACTATACGTTATCATGTCTGACTTTTTTGGGTATCTTCTTTTGCACGTGTAAAAATTCATAAACACTTGACGTAAACGGGCAAGGGGAGTCCGCTGGACTCATTACATTTTATTTAATATCAGCGACCTCCTGCCACCACCAGAGGGAAATTCGGTTACGCTGACGATCTCACGCTGGCCACTCAAGCTTCCACCAAAGAAAAGGTCCAAGACAACCTAACGAGGGACCTAAAGGAGCTCGAACAGTATTTCAAGTACTGGCGGCTCCGCCCAATCCCGAAGAAAACGGCGATGACATCGTTCCATTCGAACAATGGCCAAGCTGACCAGAAGCTCGCCGTCACCTTCTGCGGCGAACAAGTGCAGCACGAGAAGTTACCCAAATATCTAGGGATAACTCTCGACAGAAGCCTCACGTTCCAAGAACATCTCCGGAACGTCGCGGCAAAGACAAAGGCACGAGATAGCCTCGTGCACGAGCTTGCGGGAACGACTTTGGGAGCAAATGCCACCGCTCTCTGCACGGCTTCTCCGCCGCAGAATACTGCGCGCCGGTCTGGACCAGAAGCTCCCAAGTGAAACTGATGGACACCCAGTTGAACGCGGCGATGTGGACGATCACAGGCACGTTGCAAGTACACCGCTGCCATGGCTTCCGGTCTTATCGAACATAGCACCTCCACAAATCCGCAGAAATATGGCATGCGTGCGCGAATATCGAAAGGCCCTAGAAAATCCGGACCTTCCAATCAACCGCGACATCACATGCCCACCCCCAAACAGGCTCAAGTCCAGAAAGCCGTTCTGGATCCACGCCAAGACTCTCCACGACCACGGCAAGACCACAGAAGAATAATGGAAGGAGGACTGGGCAAACGCTAGCATGCCGCAAGTCCATCATCAACGATTCCACAACTCTTCAGCCCGGATTTGCACTTCCAAGGAAGATATGGTCCTTAAACCGAATCCGGACGCTCCAAGGAAGATGTGGACACATTTTCCACAAATGGAAAATCAAAGATAGTTCGCAATGCGACTGCGGAGCACCAAGTCAGACAGTACAGCACATAGTACTTAAATGCCCAATTAGATCCTTCAAGGGCAATTTAAAAAACATCCACGAGGCTACCACTGAGGCAGTCGAATGGATATCAAAACTTGATATCATTCTGTGATTTGTTGCTATCCACCAAGGCCATACGAAAGAAGATTACATTTTATATGTGCACCTTGCAACAGCTCTCCCCTCTAGCTGCTCCAACGCACAGCCGTTTAACAGCTCCACCTCGACGCCACCTCCCACTCACCTCACCCCTCACAGGCCTTGTTAAACAACGGCAGTCGGGAGTTGGAACAATCAAGAAGAACAAGATGTTCATCCCGAAGGAATTCATTCCTAATAAGCAACTGCGTATGGAATCATCGGGATTCGGATTTACAAAGAACTCAACACTGGCGTCCTACGTCCCCTAACCTGGGAAAGCCATGTTCCTGCTCTCAACCATGCATCACAGCGACAAAGTTGTCGAGGAGGAGGGCCACAAGCCTGAAATTATCCTGCGCTGCATTGATACAAAAGGGGGCGAAGACTCCCTTGATCAAATAGAGCATGTCGAAGAGATTCGATCAGATCGAACATAGAACAGATTGTTGGTCCTTTGCCTTCTTCACGTATGCAATGGATGTCTGAGGGGTCGCAGTATACGTTTTGTGGATGCAATTGTGCCAGTTGTGGAACGCAGCAAAGTACAACGTCTGAAGATAGTTCTTCATCTTCGGACCTGAATCTCTCATCCCACGCCAAATTAAGTACCTACGGCTTGCAGAAAAGCAAGCTCACCTCGATTGCTGCGCGTTCTGGTGGGGCCACGGTGGTGCTCCGGTAGTGACAGAAGAAGCGCTGCCACCTGTTTCCACATAAGAAAGTGCGCATGCAGCGGCAAACCTACCACTTGTGAAAGAAGCTCTTGTGCAACGAACACAGTGCCGTCAAATCAGTGTGCGAGAATTGCAACCCGGAATGAAACTTGAACGTGAAAATTTCAGAAACCTAAGTCAACACATTGCATGGTACGGTAAAATATACGACTTATAACTGCTTCAGTAATTTATTTTTAAAAGGAGTAATTTTATTATTATTATTAATATTTGACGTGTGAATAATCTGTGAATTGTTCTTGTGAGACGATTGCAAACGAAACAGCCAAATTAATAGAGGTTGATAATTAAAAAGGAAGAGTCCATTTGGACTCTCCTTGCCCGCTTACGTTACGAAAATACCTAGCTCGTATGAGGGTTATACCTATATTCAAACCGACTCAGCAATATACCCAAGTAACACAAGATATTCTAGCAACGCTTAGGAAATGTTGAAGAACAATGTTCCCAAGTAACACAGTATATTGATTAAACGTTTTCGTAATGTTGCCTATGTTGCTCTATGTTGCAAGTTGTTGTACAACATTGAGAAAACATTGCTTCAATGTTTTCACTTGGAATGTTGCTTCGACACTTCTACGAATGTCATTGCAAACGTTGCTGGAATATCTTGTGTTACTTGGGATTGCATCTATGTGTAAATGTCCAAAACGTCAACGTTGCTCGAATGTTGCGAAAGTACATTGCATTGACGTTGCAAATCGTTACTTACTCATTACATATACGTTGCAGAAACGTTTCAGGATTTATGTTGCTGCAATGTTGATGGAAAACGTTGCTTCACCGGCATCTAATCTGGACCTATATTGGCATTACTAGCCAGAAAAGCATAGGTTTCACTGGCCCTGAACTGGATCGTTATTCTGCCAATATGGAGTTATTTTTTCCATCATTTCGTACCTTATACTTTATCTCTCTACCCAGACGTTCCCATCAACAGGACGAAGCTGTACTGGTATAACCAGTACCCATGCATAATACAATATCTGTATCATTAGGGGACCCTGAGCAACTACGTCCCAACGTAGTTGCCCGTTTTGATGGAGCGAAATTGTATTAGGAAGAAAAGTCCCACCCAAAAAGTTTACCCTGGGGTTATGTACAGGGTGTCCCAAAAGTCCCTTTACTATGTTTTCCGTACTCACTTTGCAGTAACGAAATGAAATACTGAATATTGTAATAGTGCATTTTATTTTCTGTACCTTGTCTGTATTTACTTTAAGAATAGGATTTTTTTCCGAATGTAACATCCCAACAGCTACTCGTGCACCAAGTTTCAGTTTTCTACCGTTCTAAGAACACGGTTAGAATTAGCGTCACTCACTCACACAGTCATAATCGTATATGTACGTACATTAGATGGCCCCTGGTCAACGTCTTCACACTTGTTACTTAAAGAATCGAAGCCGGGAGTTCCCTTCCCGATCTTCACCAGTAAGTCAATTTCTCCAAATGGAATTTACATTTCCCGAGAGGATAAGATTGCAATAAGAACAGATGATGATTCAAATTGAAAGTTATTGAACCGGGTCGTGGAGGAAAGGTGATGCCCGGAAACTTAAAACCGCAATCTGCAGGGTTTTAAACGAACAATACCCAGTCATGTCGATAATAAGATGAACGCAAATCTAAAATTTAATTTATTTGTACTCTTAACTGCAAACGAACTTTGAGTTCCTTTATCTGAAGGTTTTTTAACAGGTAGAAGGGAGTCTAAGAATAAGTCACTAAATTTTAATCGAGTTAGAGGAAAGGACTATATATCCCAGCTATGTTTACTCAAGTGGAAGAGGGGATATACTCATTAGCCTCGACT
The DNA here is from genome assembly GCA_905338385.1 of Darwinula stevensoni. NCBI lineage: Eukaryota > Metazoa > Arthropoda > Ostracoda > Podocopida > Darwinulidae > Darwinula > Darwinula stevensoni. Next base: position 112,039 of record CAJPEV010000235.1, read on the forward strand.
GGCTGATAGCGTGATCTAATGGAAACCAATTGGGGAAGAGTCGCTCCGATCCGCCTCAGATTCGAGCGAGTCAGGATCTTGGTTGCAGTTCGAATCCAAGGGATCGAACAATGAGTTCAACTAAGAAGCGTCCCTCGAAGAGATGAATTAGGTCCTACAAGGTCAACATCAGTGGTATCGTGGAAAAAATACTTCTCTGCCGATGATGCTGTCCTTTTGGCTGGGTCTCGACAGAAACTTTGGAGCAGGCTGGATCAGATCCACTCCGAATGTACTGCAACAGGAAATGAAACTCAGCGTCCCCGAGGCGTATGTTATGATCCTGTCGAAAAGTCCCGTACAGTGCACCCTACATATTGGGCGACCCCACGGGAACGGATGGATAATCTTCAGTACCTCGGGGTCTGGCTCTGGAATAATGGATGGGCGACACGGAAACGAGATCGACGATCTTAATTCCAGGTCTTGCGGGAACCCTAGCCGACTATGATTGCCTTGTCTGACATTTCCAAGGAGACGAAATGCTCTGTTTTTATGGACATTTACTTCTCCACTCTCACCCATGACTATGAACATACTGGCCGAAAGAAAGAAGGATACGAACTGCCTCCGTGATGTTCTTGCCACGGGTGGCCGGTGTAATGCGTTATGAGAGCATGCAGAGTGCCGTCATCCGTGAGAACCACTAGGTCAAGCTACTTCCCTTGATAGAGAGATTTGAAAGTGATTCCGACGCGTCTGCCGCATGCTCCCCCATGAGATTCCCAGAATTTCCCCGTCTAAAATAGCCTATGGAAGACCAGTCGTTAGGCCTAGTACAAGGTAGAACGACTAAATAGCTTGATTTCGTCACTCGAGCTTGAGTCCGTTGCCATGATCGAGAAAATTGGAGGATATACCGCCACCTGCTTCGGCCAAAGACGCCATTAAGTTGGGATGGACTGCAATCAATATGAAACAGGAGTTATAGGAGGTACCAAGGTCACTGGGACACCCTTCCCAAGGCAAGAGAATTGGCAGATAGAGCTCCTATAATCCGGGTGAGACAAATGATGGTCTGGGAATAGACGTGAGAAAAGGCCATCCCGCGAAAGTTTAATTCATCCGGCAGGCAAGACTAGACGAGTTGGGTGTTTCCACTCTCAGTCCCGTTCCTCTTATCTCAAATTGTTGGCGTCGGTCGTCGCAGAATGCGTATTTAGACTTAATCCGTTTCAGGACACGACATTTTCAAGAGGATGAGATTGAGGTGAGAGTCGAAAATGGTTTAACTCAGTGACTTGGACTAGGCCACGATGTGCAACATTGGCATGCCGTCGTTAAAGATCCCAAGTATCGTGATGAAGGAGAGGGAATAGCTAACAGATGAGAATGATGCTGACAAATGAGATTGATGCTTTTTCAATCGCTGAACGTGATAGCAGAGGATTTAAAATATATATATGTTACTTTTTCCCGAGAGTTAAACATTGAGGTTACCTTTCAAGTTTTATTTCTGAGTTTTTATTTTATATCCCCGTTTTTGAACATATCTTTCGGTATATGCCTTCAGGAAGAAGAAAATCAAATAATTTTTTCCTGCTCTCTTTCAGACAACAGAAACTATGTGATCAGCGAATAAATGAATGAGTGGAGACGAAAATGAGCAACGTCTTCTCTCTGTCGGGAGGATGGTGGCATGTTTAACCCCTTCCAAACCTGGAAGCGGGAGAAGGACGAGGACCATCCACGGGCATTCGTTCTCGTGGGGTGCATGTCTCTGTGTGATCCTATCTGTGGTTTTGGGGTCGGCGCATGCGCAGACTCGCCAACGGAAGACCACGGTCTACCACAAGGGAGATCTGAACATCGGGGCCATGTTTAGCCTCCACAATACGCCAAACCGAAGCGTGGCCATCACGGGAGGATGCGGAGAGATCCGGGAACAGTATGGGATCCAGCGGGTCGAGGCCACCTTCATGACCATCGACCGCATAAACAGGGATCCCCATCTCCTGCCAAACATCTCTCTTGGTCTGTTCCATCGTTTATAAATGTTTTTCCATTATATTGTTTAAGACATCTGAACATTCGACATATAAACGAAATTCAATAAATTCTTTCTCACTCTCTTCGAGAGCTGCGATGGAATTGTACAAATCTAAACGAGGAACGTGCAGTCTCGTGATAAAGTGGAAGAAGCGAGAGGATAGGGAAGGGAGAGGGAAATTGTCGTAATCTTTCCAAGTAACAAGCTTCAAGAAATTCAAAGGGCAAACGAAAAGGTTGAATATTCATTGCTGCCTACATCGGAAAAAAGTATTACGTTGTCAAATGTACCGTTAAAGAAATGGTACATTTAAGTAATACTCCGACGAAATTTGATACTTGCTGAGTTTAATGTACCGATCCCGTGACTAGGACTTCTTAGTGTGGCACTCTCTCAGGGCTCTTCCTGCTTTCGAGTATCAATCTCGATGCTAGCTCATCATTTCGGAGATAGAGAAGAAGAAAAAGGAAATAGGAAGGATTCTTGAATCTGCTGGGAGAGGTGGCATCGTATTGACTTGAGAGATGTATGAGCGAATAACCTCGTGGTTCATCGCCAGTTTTCCCCAGAACAGGAACGGGAACAAGATCTCCCACTTCAATACATCTCTCGGCCTTCGGAAAGTACCATAACACACATTCTATCACGGGAAATTCCATCGTACAAATGAATGCATCCGTGGGTATCATCATCCCATGTGTTGAATTCCAGCAATTCTCGTCCTCTTCTGATAAAGAAATATTCGTAGTCGCGATCCTCTTTCAGTCCATCGTCGCATCCACTTGCTGGATGATATGGGCGACTCCCTGCCTCTTACAAAATGGCGACGATGGTCATGCCTAACGATCTACTGAAAGATAGAACAAAAGCGAAATAATTTGTTTCCACATTTTACTTTACCCCCTACCCCTGTCCTTCCATTCGCTTATCGATCTAAAATCTTTGGAAAGTCTGAGCAACGTCCCACTGCGGTTTTTCTACCCAAGAAACAACGACTATGCTTCGAATTTTATCCCAAATCATGGATAAAGCATGGATCTTCACCAAGAATTTTGCAGCAATAATGTATATGAGCTTGAAACAACGCTTGAAAATCTTTATTAATCCTCGACCGCTGAAAGAATCGTATGGGGATCTCCTTATATGGCCATAATGATTAAATTAAATAAACTACAGGCTTGTGATTTGGTTTTGCGAAAAGCGAGGAAATGAATTTATACGAGCATTCAATGTAATTCCAGCATAATTGTTATATGAGAATAAATTCTGACACGACGACACGATCGCAGAAATGAATGAAGAAAAACGTGGCCAGTAGAAAGTATCTAGAGACGCGCTCTGTCCCGAATCTGGGTTCGTCTACGCTTGCGTCGTCGGACGTGGCCCAGACGGCTACCTGGAGGAGAGGTGGCGGACACCTTCGCCGCGATCGATTATTTCTAGCGTGGAGGGAAAGGTTGCTTCTCGAAGCATTGAACATTCTGTTCATCAAATTTTCCAGAAATCTGATGAAGACGAAAGTTGGAGAAAGGCAACGGAAGGAGTTCCAATTATCGGGGGATTACATGCCCTTGCAAGGTTCATATCGATTCCGTCCCGATTATACCATTTCTTCGGACTCCTAGCATGTTCATCTTCTCAATAATCATAGGGCTGCTTATCCAATGCAGTAGTACGAACGTCAACCAAATACCCTCAATGGAATCATTTTCATTCAAAGGCGATGGCGTCGGATGACGACGATTCAGAATTATTTTTCGAAAGTGGTAGGAACGGGATTATCGTATTGACGTCGAAATGTGATGGGGGGGGGGGGACGGACGGAAATTGAGTTCTATTTCTTGCATGAAGGAGGGAAACATTCATTTTGAGATTATTGGCACGACATATGTCCTGTTATGATTGAATATTAGCATACAAGAATGATTGAGCGCTTTGTTCGATATGGATAAAGAAACCTACTCTAATAATTTTATGTTTCGTAAGGAGTAAATGAAGCTTTGTAAGAGGGGATGAGTATTTGCTTCCCTTTTTCATTCCGCTTCTCGATTTTCTCCTCATGTACGGAAAGAAAAAGAGGCGGAGAAGAAGAACTTGTGACAATATGTCAACTTTTTCTGCTTTCTGAAGTCAAGTGGAACTTGACGTGGAAATTTGAGAGGGAATCCCACATCAAATAAATCGGAAAAAATGGAGCTCGGAATTTTCCACTTGGACAGAGCCCTAAGCTCGAGTTAGAGTAGATAAGGTTGGGGATACAGGGAAGCCAAGAATAATGACAGTCTTTGGTCTTCTTCTCGATCTTCGTCTCGATCGTCGTCTCGATCCTCGTCTCGGTCATCGCCTCGGTCCTCGTATCGGTCCTCTCGTCCCCTGCCATCTCACGTCACGAGTATATTTTCGTTCAAAGCTATATTCTCTCTCTTCATTTTTCTTCGCTGTTATATGCCATCTCGTGAAATGAAGTATGCACTCGATGCAGTCAATCAGGCTGAAAACGTTTCATATTGTGAAAGGGAAAGCATGGGAATGGGAGAAGAAGAGGGTAGTACGAGGGGATTGGGAAGCACTCAGCGGGAGAGTATTCATCAATTTGCCCATGATAACGGCGCAATCGGCAAGCATGTTTTTCTTCGGAAAGAAAGTGATTTTTCCTTTTTTCACATCTAATTCAACAACAATATAGAGAAAGGAAGAACGATGAGTGTATACACGTGAGTGTACATTTTCTCCGGAAGAAAAACAAAGATTTTTCAATATTAGGATTTTGGCAATCATTGTAGGAATGACTCATTTGCCATTTGAGGTAGCCACAAAAAAAACCGCGTCCATTGTGTCCATACGTCCCTTGCATATGTGCTCCTATAAATACAATTTTTTGCATCTGAATCTTTCATTTCCCTTTAATTCCGAAGCGGAATCCCCGATGCCAGAACCTCCTTCCATACCAATTCCGACGCTATTAGTCATCTTCGAGACATTCCAGGGCTAAAGATGAATATATGATGAATACATACCTACAGCATGGAGAACATCTTCGGACGAATCACTTCGTAGGTAGAAGGCCATCCTTAAAATTCCACCCTTCCAGTTGCTCTTTCGATTCTTTCAGATTTAACTCAAAAAGAAATACGTACCAAGAATGGAAAAATATGATCGCTTTCTTCGTTGGGAATGCAGAAAATTCCATTTATGTTTACTCGCCAATCAATATTCAGCATGATGCAGAAGTGATCTGCTATTTAGAGTTATATTGCATGTTGCGATGTGAGATCCCGTTCGAAGCTGCGTCTCGTCTGTTTGATCGAAGAAAAGTCATCTCGATTCTCGTCTTCTGACGAAAGGATCGGGGCACTTTATGAGAGTTTCGATTTTCTGTTCTGCTTTAGAAAAACTTGCCGAAGAGATAAAGTCCGCATAGGGACGCCCGAGGCGAACGCATACGAGTGACGTCACCCTTTTGTCATCACCCGACTATCAGCTGGCGAATTCTATTCTTCCAACCTGGGCCTCAGCCATTCTTGCCCGAACCACACACATAAATAAAACCATTTAATTTTCCGTAGCAACGAAGAAGCCCAGACTTAGATCAAACAGAATTTCTCATGAGTGTGATTCATTTGCCGTCTTAGTCGCTCGCATCCCAGATCATAGCCGATGCCAACTTTGGGAAAACTACTAAGCGTGAAGGCTAGGGCTTTCTCGGACATTGTAAGAGTGAATGCATTCATGGAGTTCTGGGAAGCAATCGGGCAAGGGAAGCCCTTAGTAGGCCTTCTCAATCTTCCACGGGCCGACAACATAGATCGGTTTCATCTCTTACATCCTGCATGTATCCCGTTCCATATTACCTCCACATCTCACTGCCCTCGTCTTTATGTCCTTATGGCCACGTCTCTCTACATGTGGCTGAGTGCGATTTCCCCGGCGGAATAAATGCCAAGGGTGAAGCAATCGGCATTTGCTGACATTCAATTAGGACAGGGATGACAATATCTTTCATTACGTGGCCTATTCTGGCATCTAATGCCGCAGATACTCATCTGACCAAATGAAAGTACTGTTGTATTTGTAATTTTCAAGGGAAAAGGTAAAGAACTCGATAAAGGGATTCCACTCCGGCTTTCCTCACATTTTTAAGCGCAATATTTTTTTTTTAGTGCATCGGGAGAAGATAAAATGATGATTGGACTGCCCCAAACTCGGCGGGTAGTCTGGGATTCCTGTCCATTTCAGACTTTCTCTCAGGCGGCTCTAGATACCTCTGGTGTGGGGAATACAGAACTAGTCCACGTCAAAGAAGACTCATTGAAGAAGAAATGGACACCAAGATCGTTCGTCTTCCATTTCTGCCTCGAGTCTCATTCTCCGATTTTGAAGTTTGAATGCTGAGTCAAAGAAGTCCTCGAGAGGGTGAGGTCGAGTGAGGCGAGAATTTGAGAAGCGGAAATTGGTTCTTCTCGAAGGTCACCGTACCCTTCAACAGGCCACAAAGTCTATGCCCTTTGATGGATGGAACGGGCTCATTCCGCGAAAGGACAAAAACTGTTTGAAGTGCTCGGTCATCCCATCCACCCCGCTGGGAGAGAATCCCCACATCTAATATATATAAATAAATAAATCCTTCCACGGCACCTGCCGGTATTGGAGATATGAGGGGGGATGAACCACATCCCAGACCTCATACTCGTCTTAATTCTGAAGGACACGGCGAAGGATGCTGGCCGTGCCCAAGATTGCTGTACGCTGGAGAATATCCAGTGATATTTCACACTCCAGCTTCTTGACATGTCCTTTGAGGTCTTTCAGGACGACGCCAGTTGTGCCTATGATGATCGGAACTATGGTGG
>CAJPEV010000235.1:124625-156872 GCA_905338385.1 Darwinula stevensoni
AAAAAAAAATAAATAAAAAATATAGCTTTAAGAGGGTTAGGCCTACCCTAAAATTAAGGAACGCTCGACCTCGACACGTGATATCAAAATGGGCGAAATCGCCTCTTGATATCACTAACTCTCCTGACTCCATTATTCAGTTATTCGAAATGAATATCCTAGCATTCCGTAATTGCCTTGCACAAAATTGTTCTATTTCCTATCTCGAATGAAGTCGATGAACATCGCCTTGGATATGGTGTTTTGGTGGATATAGGTGCAGAACCTGTTGCAGATCTTCCAGATCCCACAGATCGGGTACTCGGCGACGAGCCGGGACCTGAGCGACAAGAGCCGCTTCAACTATTTTCTCCGGGTCGTCCCGTCAGACTACTATCAAGCACAGGTGATGGTTGACGTCGTCACCTGGTTCAATTGGACCTACGTCTCCGTTGTCAATACCGACGGTAGGCATTCCCGGCAAATTCTTACCTATAGATATGAAATAATTTGATTATTTTATAATTAATTCAGCATTTTCCCTGAAATTTATAATCCAGTCCTTCCAATGCTCTTGCAAAACGTCTACCTCCCATGTGGATTTGGAACCAGGTGGATGTCCCCTTAAGCGGTTTTTCCACCTGTTGGAGCGATGTCCACCCGGGGGAAAATCCACCTAGCTCGAAATACACGTGCACGAATAGCTAGGTAGATTTCCACCGGGGAGGGTAGGGGGGGGAGGGGGGGGGGGGGAAGTACACCTGGTTGTTCAGCCAGGGGGATAGGGGGTGAACGTTTTGTATAGGTGATTATTTTGTACTGTTCACTTTCGAATACCGTTTAAGTAATCCTATTTCATTCCAGGAATGCAAACTGAATCGATGCTTCATAAACCATAACCAGATTCCCTTGTATTATTTTATTTTAATATTTGCAAGTTTTATACGTGTATGACAGGTGTTCACATTTAAACGCAACATAGGGAATATCCAGCCACCTGATCGTGAAGCTTTCTTGGGGTCGTTCCAGTGACCCAGGACATTCAACTGGAGGTTCTGCGTTTTATATAAACTTTTTCGTGCAATTCTGCGTATCCTTAAAGCTATGCAGCCGTGAGCCAATGTGGTAAACCACTGGCTTTACGGCGGACGGCTGGATATTCCTTAAGGAACAACTACATACGAAAAACCTTTACGCATTTTTCTCATTCAAACTCGTCCATGGAGACGTTTTCCACGACGCACCATCGAAGACAAGGCAGGATTTTTACAGAACACTACACATCATTGCAATAAGCCGCATCTTCACAAAGAAGAATGGAGGGGAAAGAGGCATATAGATCCTGAATCCGAGGGGAAACTCTTGGGCGGGTTAAAGCGGAAGAAGCGTCGGACAAGTGTTCCACAAAAGGGGTCCCAAAGGATCCCATAGGGTTCTTGGCTAGCCCGCCATATCCCTGCCCGTAAATCCCTCGTTATAGGGAAATACTCAACCCTTCGTCCCATTCCTTAGCAAGACTTCCGCCCCATTCTCATCCGTCCCCCGAATATGGCAATGAGTCTCGTCGGAATTTTCCTCCATTCTCTCTTTATAGAGAGATGGGAATTCTCCTCTTCCTTCCAAGAATTAGTTTTTTTTTTATCGGATCGTCCTCAGGATAACGCTCTCCATTGAAGAAAAAAAGATTCATTTAATGAAGACCAGCTCTTCTTCCACTTCTCTCTATTGTGCTTCTGCATTTGTAAGAAAAGTGGATTCGTTGGGGGGGGGGACAATTCCTGTTCGTTCTTCCTACGGAACCACTTGATTGTTTGTCTCTCGCATATCTCACTCGACCCTGAATTTCTTAGTCATGTATTTCAGACGAATTTTAATTTTCTCATATTTTTCCCCCTCATCTTTTCTACGAAAGATCGCTTCCACACGGGCATTAGCAAAAGCCAAAAATAATTCCTGTATAAGTAAGTTTCAGGATTGCATTGGAATGGGTATTTAAATGCAGAAAAATGAAGTTGAAATTTCATTCTTGAAAAGTTAGATCAGAATGATGAAGACGTGCGGGAAGACGTGCAGGAGGCCTTTTGCAGGCCTCTATAGAGTACGATCGATTCTGAGGATGGTGACAGGGATCAGTGCGATCGGAGGGGGGGGGGGGGAAGAATATGAGATGAAGGATTCCCCTTTGCCATATTATGTTGATGAACCGCCTTGCTTCATGAGATGTCGTTACGCATCCACAAAACCCCCTCCTTTTAAACGCCCCATTATTCTTCTCCTAGATCTCCTCTTTTTTGGGAATAAAAAATATAGCATCGTTGTGATCGTCCTCAGGCCAGAGATTATGGATGGGGAAAAAAAACCAAGGGGATTTTGATGCTGGATTCCCGATTCATCCGAGCGGACTTGATTACAGTAGAGGTCGCTCTTCCATTTCTCATGGATGACATTTCCAAGAGAAAGAAAAGAGGAATTTTTTTTTAATTGATAGTTTCGACTGAATATCATGTTACTCGATTGATTCTTCGCCTCTGTCTGGCTTTCCGATTACCTATCACGAGAATTTTTGCCACTCGCCTCAGATCCGCACCATTTTGCTGTCGTGGTTCTCTCTTTTTACTTCACTCCTAAGCATTTTCGTTCATTTCCCCAGAAAATGAACTGGTGAGATCCCTCATATCGGGACTTTCAGAGACACGACTATGAAGTATTGAATGCAGTAGAAGTAATGAAAAAAAGGAGGAGCTGCTCACTAGAAGCGGTGCCAGGAATCGATACCAACTCGGCGGCCCGTACTGGCGGCAACGGCAAGCATCTCCACTAATGGTGTTATACACCGCTCATTTCACGTCTTCACGGAAATAATAAGATTCAGGAGTTTAAAAAAATATATCCTTCGTTCGTTGGAATTAAGTGAACCTGAGATTTTATTTTCCTTATTTTAATGAATGCGCGTGGCAAAATAACGAGTTGATCCACGAAATGTTTCGGTGCTGGTATCCAAGAAAGAAATGAACTCCAAACTGGTTTACTAGCTATGACTTGGTCGTCATTGGGACCATGGAGACATTTTGTATGACGACTGCAAGGGCATACTTGGAGTTAAAGGGGATAAGGAACTATTTTTATTCCGTTTTTTTTTTCCTTTCCTTTTCGCTCTAAGTATAAATGTATAAATGTAGGTTCTATAAGCCAGCGGTTCCCGAACTATAAGCCGCGAGAGGCTTCAGGATGGGTCAAAAGAAGTTTCCTATTTAAAAATTTTGAGCCATCATTTGCAAGGTTAGTAAACGCATGTCTAGGAAACAAAGAAATATTGTTGGGAAAACGTCGGTGAGTTTTGTATAATATATAATCAGTGCTTGAAATGGGGCGGGATGGCATTCTGTTAGGCCTGGATTTTTGCTTGAGCCAGTCTGTCAAAATGAAAAAATGGGGAGATAAGACGGGATGCATCAATATCGATTTTCTCACAGAATATCGATTATGTCAAAGAGAAGAATTTCCTAAGGACCTTGCGGAAACGGGACAAGCATAAGATTGGCTGAAAACTTCTAGTCGCTCTCAGCACCCAACCATACCATCCCCCCCCCCCCTCTATCCTCCTCCCAGCACCTTGCAGGGGAGGGGGGGGGGGCATTATAATAGAGGAGTTTTTTCTAGGCACCCCCCTCCCCTCCCATCTCCTTTCACCCTAGAAAAAAAAACGTTCCGAGCACTGACTCGATGACGTGTTCGTTCGTTTCGAATGGTGATGGGTCGATGTTGGCGAGTGGGTCGCGATTCAAAGCTTGGAAGCCACTGCTGTAAGCCATAGAACTAGGATTAGTATGGGAGAGGAGAAAGTCGGTTCCTTAATATTGTCCCTCATTCATGGTTGGCAATCTGTCACACTCCACGTCAATCCCCTCTATCCTCTATATTTGACTAGATCGATTTCAACTTCCTCCCGCTTTATTGCCCTTCACGCATCTTCCTACACTGCTATTCGACGTCTACTATGATATACGTCAGCATTTTTCTCTTATTTCAGTCCAACTGGTGGTTCCATTTCCTTAATTTTGGCATCAATATGAATGGTATTACGGCAATGTAGTCACTTCCACATGTGACGATGTTGTAGCCATATTACTTTCTTCCTGCCATTCAATATTCCTCCCTCCGTATCTCACCCTCAATTCTGCTTCATCCAGCGCCTCATACTCTTTCAAGGCTTATTTTAAACCATGCATTTAAAAGTTTTAGTGCAACATATTGTCCGCCACGTGCCGCATTTCCGCTGCATCAAAATTCTCAAAAGTGAAAAATGTGGAGAAAGATTCCTAACACTCATCAAGGGAAGGGAAGGAATGGTGTCGTAGAGCTAGATACACTATTCAGATAATGCTTCTTTGTGAGGGAAAAGTAGGGTTGTGCAAATAATGGAGGAGGAGGGGGGGGGGGACAAGGAAAACCCTCTGCCCCCACAACTTAAAAAGGGGAAAGGGCATTTGCCATCTCTGCTCTCCCGGTTCCTACTCTATTGTCCAAGCGATGCAATTGTTTCTGCATTGGATGGGTCCCTCACTGGTCCCAGGTCCCAGCCTGGACTTGCGAGAAGTCGAGAATTTTAATGCTGCTGGAAGAACTGGAGGACAGTTTCATGCACTGGAAATATTACATGCGTCTGGTTCTTTCTTTCTTCCATTTTTTCACTATATTACAGGCTGTTTTAATATAATGGCACTCTCGGCAGTCCCTACGAAGACACCTGATAAATCCTGAACTGAACGTGGCACAGAGCCATGTTTGTTGCATTTTTAATGTTTTTGTTTCGCATATATTTCGCTCAGGTCGAAATCTGAATTTGTGATGAAAATTTTGAAGAGAATTGACACTCTGTAGCAACTAAAAATTCTGGAAATCTCGTAATCGATCGACTGCATTCATGGGGCAGGAAACACCATGGTCATACTACCTCACACATTCCTCTATTTTATTTTAGAAAAATGGGTTAAATTCCAACTTCTTCGAGCTTCTCACATTTGAAAAATCTTTAAACTTGGGTCTACACTGTACCTGGCTTCCTCAGGATCCAAGTTCCCATCGTTCAAACATCGAGGTGGGAGGCCACTTTTGACTCAAGGTTTGACGGAGCTAGAAAGAAAGTTTATCTTTTCTGGGAAAAAATCAACCTTGCTATTTTTAGCGATATAGCAAAGGTGGTGAGGCAAAGCACTTTCCAGCCTCGTATCTAGAAACCTTGGTGTACGAGGGTGCAGAAAGAACCTTTGCTTAGTCTCTAAGTCTCTCTTCCTCTAGAACAATGACCAAAGGGTCGTCTGCAAAATCCCGATTCAGAGCGTTTTTTCTAAATATTATTGCAACCGCTTCAAAGTAGGATAATTTACCGACACTTCAATTCTATCGGGGTTAGAAGGCAGTTCAGTTCTACCAGCCACATCGCCTATTTTTTATTTAATCATGAAAGCTACCATCTCAGACAGGTATAAGGAGAAAGTATGAGAGAATTTAGTCGCCATCGAGCAAATTTGGGTCATCCATAATCATGGCTTTCGTATTTCCACCATTTTTCATAACTTTCTCCCTGCAGCTTGCAAGAAGATGCCTTTTACGCCTCTTTTTCATTCTGAATATGTTTTTCCTTTATAGAGAAATTGATGCAGGAGTATATCTCTAGTCCGTTTCTCAAAATAAGATTAGAAAATGTACTACAGGTGTGATCATGTTTTTTTATAGCTCGAATTGAAATAAACAGGACTTTTAATCTGTTGAAATCAGAGCTTGTATTCTGTTCAAATAAACTAAAATATATATTCAAAATGTTCTCCCGTTGAATCAATACATATTGGAAGGCGATGTTTGAAGTGTTGATGAACTAAATTAAGTAAATTGGCATTTCCAAAATTATCTTAATATATCCTATGTTCCCAGACTTTATGGCCACCCTGTATATGCGAGGATATGCATACCCCTTTTGGTTGGGTAGATGATGCCTTGGGCTGGAATAGCCCCCTTTGCAGGTCAGATGCCATCCTCCACATCGTCTACTAAGGGAATGCACGTTCCAATAGAAGTTAGAATAGGCAACAAGCGTCATCCATCAACACCAGACGGAGAAAGAAAGGAGAACAGAATCAGTGATGGAAGAGGCTCAATATTGCAGTTGAAGGGATTAGGAAGGGTGGGTTCCGAAATCCAGGAGTTTCGAAGTATCTCAATGTGCTTCCCTGCTGTCTCATCCACTGCATAACTCACGCAACGATTTCATGGACTCTTTATATTAAATTTCCTTGGCAATTGTGTTATGACTAAAAATAAAATAATGATATCGTATCGTTTGACTCAAAATGAAACTTATTACAAGCTTCCTTGGCATGCCTGTAATGAGAATCAATAGCCGCAGTAGCGCCTATCCTCTTTCTTCAACCCTTTTCCTATGTGGTAACTTATAGGAAACCATAAGGCTAACGTTCTCCAATTTGTCATGCATGAAATATTGAGCATTGAATTTCCCCGGGCAACGCCGGGTACTTCAGCTAGTAACCAATATTTAAAACTTGTGAAACTGGTAGCACCCTCTCGTAGTGCGTGCGCGTGACAGTACAGTTCAAACATGAGGTTCGATGTGAAAGGTCCTCCGCTGAAGCGCAGCGTGCTGCGGTGCCGTTTCTTTGATAAGAGGGTTCAAAGCCAATTGTAAATTTGCATGTCTCAAGTGCGGATGTATGAATGATGTAAAAAGTTCCATTCTGGTTGAGAAAGCCTTCAAGACGGCAATAGGTCAGGAGCACCGCACACACCCGTGATTAAATCCAATATTGCGCGAGTGGATGACGAAAGACTTTTACGATGTAAAAAATCTCGTGAAAGGTGAGAAAAGTGCGTAAATAATGTCGGAGATTATTTTGAGAAGTAAAGAAATTTTTTTTTTAATTCTCGTTATTCATTGAATCCCTCTCGTAGCTTCATATCCTCGTGGTTGCTGAGAACACTGAATCTCGATTTTTCAGGCATAAATTTCATTCTGCTTTTTTTTTGTTCTCTTATTCCCCCCCCCCCCCTTCCCCGGGTGGTCACTGTCACTCCTGGGGGTCTTCGGAGGAGATAGCCCAACCAAAAGAAAGATATCGACTTGTAGAGCACGATAAGGGCCTTTTTTTGTTGGCAATACACCATTTCGCTATGAAAAATTAAATCAGCTGTTGTTCTTCGGGCTTAGCCTGCTGGATCGAGTCCCATTCCTCACGGTTTCCGGATATTGTTCTGGGGTTTTGTAGGATTTGTGACTGCTTCTTTCGCATCGGGGCCTGGATCTTAATGTTCCATCACCATACAGGTGTATTGCAGTTCATCGAATTTCCTCTTCATCTGGAGGAGGTTGGGTGAATTCAGCCCAAAGGCGTATTATCGTTCCTTGATCTGAATCAACTTTCAGTGCGTATTTCATTGGAGATTCCAGTAAAGTTATAGGGGGCACCTTTTTAAATAATGCACTAGTTATACTGCGGGTTTAGTCGCTGGAATACAGAGACCCATGACGAAGATGAAGAGTGGAAATACAGGCCCATCGAGAAGAGCCCTCTGCCGAAACAGCTAAAATGGCCCCTCGTATGATTAAAAACTAATATGTCATAAAGGTCTCAAAATATTATACATGGGACATGGAAATATAATTTCGACTCTTCGAACCTTCCCCTTCTTCAAACCCCTGACTGTCCCATCCGAGTGTACTCTTTTTGAGGTTCAAATTTCACGCCTGTTGTGAAAAACATTGTGGTTTTCATCTTAGGAACTCATTCTGAAGATCTCCTACGTCCTGAATTGCGAAAATATCAGCTGTAGTTGTAAACACACCATGACTTCAGCTAGTCGTAAGAATAAGCGACGTGTTGCTGAAGATTGCAAATTGTTAGTTGAACAGAATCAATTTTCCAATTTCAAAAATTTTACAAAATGTCCAAAACCCCCAATTCCTTTACTTAATTTATTAGGAAACGAAATGTCTAATTAATCGCAAAAAAAATCAACGCGAAGGGTGTGCAGTGTGTTAAAAAAAAAAACAACTCGACAACCAAGGGGTTAAAGTGATCCCATAGAACCACGGTCGGCCTCAGGGGACACTCCAGGTCTCTCCCTTTGGTCAGTTCAGGGATTTCATGATGGAAACAGTGAAATAAAAATCATGCCTGCAGATTCCAGAATGAGAGTAGTCTCATTCTGGAATCTCGACTATAATGGTGGCCAATAAATGACTGAACCTTCTCAACCATAGTCCCAGTTTCCATAATAGCAATCAATTGAGATGAACCGAGCCTCGATTACTACTATAATATGACCTGGATGTATGATTCCTAAGCTTGGTGATAACTGGACCTTCTCCGCAGCATCTACTGAGGCATGAAAAACAACAAATTGGAAGCATTGAGGATTTCAGACCTCCAAAATAAACAGGATCTTTGCGGGGCATCCTTCGTCAGGTATTTCATAGGTGTTTGAAAGTTTATATTTCGGGGACTATATACCCTGATGGCTTTGAAAGTATACATCCTTCTTCGAGTTTCCGCTTTTTCCGTACGGATAAATTCATAACGGTTGAAATGGGCCTGTGTTGATGATTGCTAACTCGGTATTATTTTGGGTAATAATGTGAAATCGCCTTAATGTGAAGCCATACAAGTGATGGGGATGAAAGAGCCCAGCGCTCCTTCAAAAGGAAAATCTATGCCCTCTGTCAACGGTCCCCTCCGACCTCCATGACTAAGGCCGAAATAAGATGAGAGATACCGAAAACTCTCACTCAGTAGCATCTTCCTCTGCTCTCTTACGGAGTCTTCCCAAGAGAGAAAGAGGAACCCCTTCTTCGTGCCCATGTCAGAGGCCATTTCCCCCGACGTCGCTAGTGCAAGATGCATTCTTGATCATCTCATTCTCGTTCGGCTCATGTTGTGATCATCTTAACATGTTGGCTACCAAGGCGTTTCAGACAGACTTTTCCCTCCAGCCCAAAAGCTTTTTTAGTCTGTTTTTATAATTAATTATCATATATTTATGAAGGTGGAGCAAAACGGGGCGGCTCAGGAAAATCGCCGAAATTTAGTACCAAGGAATTGGTGTAACACGTTGCAGATTGGTATGCGGTACCTTTCATGTCTTACCTACGACTAGGATACAACTTCATCGCGGAGAACAGTTCCCCCCCCCCGACAATTCTGAAAGTTGGCGTCAAATACCTCTGCGGGGCAAAACGGGGTACGCTTCTAAATATTGTTTTACAAAGTTTTTATGAATAATATACGGCTACTTCGATAGGTCACAGAACAGAAACATTAATGAAATATCACAAATATCAAACTAATGATTTTCCACATGTTTTCCCGTGTCTTCATTTAATGCCTATTTAAAAAATTACCAGAACAGAGACCGCAACGAAACACCCACAAATTACAAACAGATGCTTCCTCCTTTTCCCCGGGTCTTCATTCTTACTTACAATGGTCAAAGAACAGAAACAGCAGTGAAACATCTACAAATAAACCGTGCTTTTTCCCTCATGTTTTCATTAAATGCCCATTTACTAATGCCATAGAACGGAAACAACAATGAAACTTTTATGGCAAAACAATTGTTGCTGTTTCAATTTGTTACCCATGTATTCATAAATGCAAATTTACAGATTTCACTGAAAAACATGTCCTCATCCGTGCCGTCATCGATGCCTACACAGCTTTCATGAGCCGAATTCCGGTGACCCTAACAAAAGTCCACCATTAAACAACCAGGTGGATATGGGGTGGATTTGGAATCAGGTGGACGTTTCCCCCAGTGGGAATCCACCTATCCATTCGTGCCCATGTATTTCGATCCAGATGGATTTTCCCCCGGGTGGAAATCGCTCCAACAGGTGGAAATAACGCCTAGGGGGACCTCCACCTGGTTCCAAATCCACAGGAGGTGGTGGACGTTTTGTAAGGGAGCTCTAACTGTGACATGAATCTTTCGGGTTGCCTCACCATATGACTTTTCACGTTGCCTTATCGCACTTACACGTCACACTTATCACATTTATATTAATAGCCTGCGTGAAGGGGACATGAGTAACTCATGAGGAAAAAGGTTTCTCGTCTTTCCGAAGGAGTAGGTTTTCAATTAAAAAATGCGGAGTAGCAGCTTCCCCTCAATCATCCCCTGAAAACCAACATTTGTTTTGCAGTCTACTTTAGATGAATTTCCTAACAAGGGGAATCGTTAGCGATATGCATTAATTATTTACATGAATCCAGGGAACTACGGTCAGAGCGGGATACAGGCGTTCCGAGAATTGTCAGAGCGGGCGGGGATCTGCATCGCAAAGGAGGATTCCATCTTGGAGAACGCCGAGGATGCAGAATTCGATGCCGTCATCCGTCGCCTCCGCAATGACTCCAACGCGAAGGTGGTCGTTTGCTTCTGCCAGGGTCAGACGGTCCGGGGCCTCCTTAAGGCCTCCCAGCGGAACTCAACCGGTGGCAGGGAATTCCTCTTCGTCGGCAGGTGAGATATGCTCGAGCATGGGAAATTCTCTTTCACGACGTCCTTCCTCTTCTCCGACATTGCAGTATTAAAAAATTATGAGGATGAAAACTTATTTCCAAAATATTGTGTGCTTTTAAAAGAGAATATGAAATTTCAGTGTGTCTAATTATTATTACAATTACATGTAAGCAGCATGTGTGTAAAGCGAGGAGTTACGTGGAAGTATGGATGCAGCATACAAAATTAAAATATCAAATTAACGTGAAGAAGATTGACCTTAGCTGAATGCTACCATTAAAAAAATAGTTTTGTTTTAAAAAATAGACCAGGTGCCTGTTCCTCACCTCAGCTAAATTTGATCTAAATCTAAACTTTATCCAATTTAAAGTCGGTAATTCGGCACTAATGTGATAAACAACAGGCTCCTTTGACTGCATTTTACTATGCTTTCAGTAAAAGTTTAAATATAGTTTAAGTTTAGTATAGACGAGGAACAGGTATTTTATTCCATTGAAAGATCTTGTCCTATGACTATTTAAGGAGAAAACCAGTTGAACAAAGTAATTATGACGTTTGTACGGTTTTAGGGCAGACCTTTTCTCGTCCATAACCTCATGTCCTAGATTTTAAAGCGTCAACCAGTATCCTACTGCAGCTTGAAGTCGGAGTACTAAATAATGCAGGAGTACTAAATCGAAGGCCCTCCTACAAACCATAGACCAGGGGTGCACGACATACCGCCCGCGAGCCGCATGCGGCTCGCGAGGTCCTTGCTCTTGCGTGCCATGACTCGTGGCGTTGTAAGTGCTACTATGGCTCCTGCCCTGTAGGCCACAGCTATGGTCAGCCAGACTGCGGCCCGCGGCAGGTAAGTAAAAATCGCAAATGCCCCTCACGGTCTTTTGAGTTGTGCATCCCTGCCACAGGCAAACGATTTCTGTAAATGATAATCATGCAACTATTTCCCACCCAGCTGAGCTGACGCGGTTTTGAGTAAATGTCCAAAATCATCTTTGTCTTTAACATGTGGATTTCATTTCAAATCCAGCTGTTGGATAGAGCAGACCGTTCCTTGAGTAACGCAGCATGAAATGAGTACCGCTCATGGCCTGTTTTAAATTGTTCATATAATCCATGAAGCTCTCATCAGCGATGTATGAAGCTTTTCTGGCGTGCATCCGATTCGTCATCAAGGAATCGCTTTAACAAAAGAAGAGTCTTTCGTGTCCGATCGCTCACGAAGATCGCAATGAATCACGAGTAGGTATGCTATCTCTTTAGCACCATATCGTGATTAAAAGCTATGGAGTATTTCTCGCATGCTATAGGACAGCTCCCCATATTAGAAATAAATGGGGTGTGAGAGAGTGCCCAAGATGGCATCAATGAGTCGGGAAATGCGGCAGCAAATCACTGACGGTGTCAGTTGCTTTGGTGTCATCAAAAGAAAATCCTTCGGAAAGCACACATTCCCAGTCGAAAACATAGAGAGAATGTTGGTGGAATATAGACTGTTCTTCCTTTTCCCTTTGTTCATCAATTTCCGAGGAGGGGGAGGAATGGTAGAGCCTTCATTTGTTTCTCTGCCCATCACCTCAGGTTGTCACCCATACACCTCCTTCTCCAAGTGAACGATGACTCCTTGGCCCGTCCGGACATTCCTCTTTCCTTTTTTTCAGTTGCTAATCCGGCGTAATTGGGTGGACGGGATCCTCAGCAGTCCAATGTTATTGCGAATGAAACATGCAACCCTGGTACATTTTCATTCTGTTGCTCTCGTATTTTCGTATATAAAACGGTACACTGCGAATGTAACTCATAATATCACACTGGTTTCTGTTATCCTCTATCAAGTACCAGGAGTGAGTTTTCCGTAAATGCAGGAAAATTTCGCTTCCTCTCGTATTTTTTCATTTAAACTTAACATTTCTGAAGTTCTTCCTTCGTTTTTGTTTCATCTTCGTCACCAAATTCTAGAAGAAAAAGTAAGTGATGGTGCGATTCAGCTTAGGAGGTGCTTCATAAATTAGCAGAGGTCACCTGAGAATAGGAATTTGAAAAGACGCCAAGGTTCGGAGGAGGCGTCTGCCTAACGAAGGAGGGTGGAGGCTTTTGATGGGCCAAGAGCCCATTAGATGAAGGATTCCTGCACTGCACGCAAGCACTGCACTGATAACATCCGCCTTTATATAGGCCTATATACCAAGCACCTACATACCCCATTCCACCTGCCTCCAGTATGCATGGCCCTGCTACATCGATATTTACAGGAGAACAACCTCTTGATTCTAGTTCAGGTATCCCCATCAAAGTATGTACATCAGAAGAGGGGGAAGAATTCCGACAGACGAATTTTCGGAAAATTGAGACTCCGTTATTGGCAGAACAACGGAGCTGCCGTTTTCCTCACGAACGAAAGCTAAATCATTTTTGTTGTTCTTCTGAATTAAAAGAGAATGGCTTTGGATGGCTGTGCTGAGGTATGTTTTCAAGGTCGCAATCGTGGTGAAGGTTCTATTCGTAACCGTTGCCACAATTGACACTTGGCAGTCCCGAGGGAAGACACGATCGTTACGGAATATCGGCCAATATTTAACTCCCTCCGAAGAAGAATTAGGGATGTTTATCATTTACGAAAGCGCATGGAAAAAGATGGATCGCTTCGCTTCTCCTGCATATTCCCCTTGTTTAAACCCAAGCGTCCGACTGGAACGGATCGGAAATTGGCTTGTCGAACTTCATGATCCGCACTTTTCAAAGAAGATAAAACGTAGAATTAACTGGAACGAAAACACAGACAACGGCGTTCCCCTGCATGGAAGGGGAAAGAGTAGTGAATCTTGGATGAACTCAACCACTCCATCTCCTCGGCATCTTCTCTGCCTTTGCGATATCCATCGATATACTCAGAAGTATTCATGCAAACGAGATCATGCGAGGAAGATCCGCGAAAGCCAAATGCATATTCAAATCAACGTTCTGCATACCGGAACCTCCAATCTCGATTTCCCTTTCAAAAGGTCTGAGTTCACCAGCACGATACAATCGAGATCGCAAGTTTAGAGGCCTTTCCGGACGATTCCTATGCCGAAGAGTGATTACACGTTTCGCCAGCAGATACATGGCGTATTAAGCGTATAATAAATCGTGCTCTTCTACCATGCGTTTCAGCTGGTTCAGTAATGGCGTAGTTAGAAAAGCGGAAATAGTAAATTATATTGTAGTTATTATAACGTAATGGCTTTCAAGACTTACGAAAGAATGACTTCTGAAAAGTATTTACAAAAAGTCACTGAAACTCAAGAAATCCAGCAACGGTTATGAGGGTGATGAGGTTTCTCGGCTGCTGCCCCCCCCCCCCCCCAGAAAAAAAAACCAGATCGGAAGAACTTTCCTTTACTTGGCACTCTCAGTCATGCGTAGATTCCCGTCGAAACAAGGAGTTTTCACTGTATCATTTATCTAGAGACTCGCAGAGAATCCTTCCATTTCTGGCACCTCCATCACATTCCTCGTAGAAGTCGATAAGGACCGAATGAGACTCCTAGTGACGCCTTTGCTAAGGTATAAAATGGTTTCGAGGGAAGCAAGAGGAGAAAAGAAGTTCCATTTCGACCGTCAGACGGCAACACACAAGGAACGCTAGGTGATAAAAGTGAAAAAAGTTCTGATTAAACTACTATGTCACTCGGGGAATAAGGAAACCCTCGGTTCTCCCTGCACAGAAATTCCATATGCATACTAAAATAGAAGCCCGATCAAGTACGTTATCACGCACTTCATCGATGAGGATTCAGTCTATGAATACAAGAATTCATGAACGTATTGACCGATTTCATGATCCATGTGATGACGTGTGAGTGATCCGTTGCCCTAGCTACGGATCACGCTCACACACACTCTTCCCTCTCTTTCCACCCCTCCCTCCTCCCTCCTTACCCAGCAAAAGAAATTGTCCTCGAGGTCTTGCGTTGCAGGCGTTCTGGAAAACCTAGGCTCTTCTAAGGGAATGGAAAACGAGGTCCGCCCGTCCATAATCGAGATAGGCGATTTTCCTCCTTTCTCTTTCTCATCCTCCTCTCCCCTTCTGCTTTTTTCACACTCGTTCGGCACATGGGTTCTCCTTTAGTTTAGGTCCCAGCTGGGCTGGCTCAGTTAGGCTCAAATAACTTCATCGGAACAGTCAATTTCTCCGCGGCCACATGAAAGATGAAGCTCGCCGATGAAACGCAGCCCAGCTTCTACTCAGATGGTTTCATGGTGTACACCACTGCTACCCTTTCCCACTTTCATTGACTAAGGGTGGATTTTTGAACAGAGAACTATCCGATAATGCTGCTTTATTTCCAATAAATATCATGTATTTTCCCTGGAATAAAGTTGCACTATTGGATAGTTCTCTGTTCAAAAATCCACCCTTAAGGTCGAACTCTCTTGGTCTCGAAACCGTGCCTGCCCGAAACTTTTCTGCACGCCAGCATAATTCGACGATACCCATATACCCATCGTTCTGTTCTTTGGGAATGAAGGATTCTGTCTGGAAGTGGCTGCTTCCCAACCCGATCGACTCCTCACAGAAACGGTATGTGAATTGCGGAGACAGCACTGCAGAACTTCATGAGAACTAGTTGCTCTACGAAATCAGGTCTCGCTCGATTCTTCTGCCAGCGAAATGAATCGCGAGCACCTTGAAACGATCGAGTTACAATTTCATTCACAGCCATAGAGCTATTCAAAATTGACCGGCTCCATGAGGTAAATTCATACTTCTATGACGAGCGTCCCATTTCCTTTCTGTAGACCTATATGTTCCCCCTCATCTAAAAAATCTATGGAGAGGGTCCACCGCGAAATACAGAATATTAAGTGTTAGGTATGCTACTTTTATTGAAGAATGGGTTTGTTTATTTACTTGCGCGGTATCACGAATCTGGCGTGTCCTAGTATGAATTGACCTGGATAGTTTTCCATCATTTTCGATTATTTCTCGCATTCTATACATCCTTCATGTTGTCCGAAAGCTTGCATGTCATTTGAGTGAGAACAAAATTGGCTGGGAATGGGACATGGCCTTGAACGTCACTTAATAAATTTACCGGTAAATTCAAAGGTAATTTTGATGGCATACAGACATTTGATAATTCTACAGAATTTAATGGCATGTTTCAATGAACCAGGGATCCAACGTTGATCGGAACACCAACCGAAAATGATTCTCTCTGAAACCCTATTGTGAGTAAGAAACCATGAAGGAAATGCGAAAAAGCTTTTGTTTTATACAGTAGTTAGAAGATGCAGCGTACCGTTTTGTGTTCTGTAGCGACGGTTGGGCAGACCGGAGTGATGTGGTGCAAGGACTCGAAACGGCTGCCGAAGGAAGCATCTCCATCCGGATCCACGCCGCCTACGTCCAGGACTTTGATAAGGAGTATTTCAAGCTGAATGCAAGCTACGAAAGGAACCCCTGGTTCAGAGAGTTCTGGGAATACAGGTTCAACTGCAGCCTGAATAAAACCAGCACGGAATCCAACCCACATTCTTCAAAACCCCTTTGCACTGGTGAGTCTCCTTGGGATTCCCTGCGATATATCTCACGAGCCACGGTATCATATGCAACATTTCACTACTCTGTAGGTTGTACTTTTACGTTACTTCATCATTATGTTGTATTCACTATTTTCATTAGTTCATCCTATTTTTATCGCTTCGAGTGAATTGGACGTGAAAAGAATGGATAGAACACGATCAGAAAGTGCTCACATCAAAACACAAAAATCATACGAAATCCTCTGTAAGTATACCGCATACGATTTAGCGCGGCAAGCATCAATTCCAAAAATAAAGGGAATGAGAAACAGAAATACTGAGCGGGCAATCCTGCCCTCACGAATTTTCCAAAATACAGTGACTCTTGTTCTTAATTGTCTGTTGAAAAACCAACCAACACACAGAGCAAAACGATTAATTCCTTTCTATGCCTCCTACGTCATAGGAGGCATAGAGAAACAACTTGACTTGGAAGAAATCCCTGACGAGAAGTGCATTGGAGTGGATGAGTCAATATAAGAGAACTTCGGAAAATTGTCATCTTTTTCCGCAAACGATGGCACGAGCCATCAAGAAGCGGGCCAAAACTAGCAATGTCTTTGTTGTTGAGTTCTCCTCGATTGATCGTCATCGATCGCGTTTTTCAATTATGCATTAACTTATCAATCGCTTCGCATTCGAAAGGGTGATTTCTTCTTCGAGGATGCAAAAGGGATGGGAAAAGAAAGGGGGTTGGGATTGATTGCTCGAAGAGAAAAGTGGGCGCCTTCTCTGCTCAAGATTACCCCATTCTTCACCTTCATCTAGGAGAGTAGTAAATCAGATTCTATACGTGAAGGCTTCTTTATGACCTGTGGCTGCAAGGAAATGCAGAGGCAGCAGTCTGAAAAGTTGGAAAAAATTGAAGGAATAGAGAGAAGCGATAAAGAAAAGTGTAATGAACCTATCCTTCATCCGTCTTCCCCCTGTGAGAGAGACATTGGAAAGTTCAATATCACATGAGAGATTAACCCCATTATGTTCCACTTTTCTAAAGAATAAGAGCGGCTTCCATTCGCAACCTTGTGTCGGGGCGTCACCTCGTCTTGAGTGATGGAAAGGAGGTGATCAAAGGAGGGTGTTGTAGTCCTCTCTCTGGTCTTCTCGCTCACACTCCAGTCGCTGACCATGTTACAATTGGAAGGAAGTCTAAGACGACCAACCATAGTTTTTTTTTGCATTTCCGATAACTTACGCCAATACTGCTTCCATAAACTACGCATTTATTGATTGACTCGCTCAGGTGAGGAAACGTATATTAAGGGGCCTCTGGGAATTTCATTGCATGACTTCAGTAGTTTTCGAAAATTTACGAAGCGAACCGTTATTTACAATTAAAAAACACTTGATCGAGAACTGTAACTTCCAATGAACACGTTGAAGCCAAACTCTTGTATTCCTGCTTCGAATGCCGAATTTTTTTCTGCGAATGTCATCGAAATACGTGGTTCCGTGCTTCGTGAGAATTTCTGGAAATTCCATTTGCATCCCTCAGCTATCCAAAAATTAGCGGGAAAGAAGACATTCTTTTCCCGTTCGCTATCTATGCCAGGCGCGGGAAGGAAAAAAGAGGAAAGGATCCCATTGTGATGAAAGGGGAAATTTTAACAGCCAGTCTGCGAGAAAAAAAGACACCCTTTTTCCAGAATTTTGACCGATTTTCGGAAATGGATTTACTGCGCTATATCTTAGCATGAGCGGTATTGCTACCGATGGAAGAGTGGTACATGCCATGGCGAATACAAAGAGAATGAGACCGATGGGCTTCCTAGTTGCGGAGTAATCATCGGGTAAAGGTGGAACCCAAATCGACATGGTCAGAGCTATTTTGGGGCAATATCTGCAAGGACAAGGACGGCAATGTGGCTTCTAAGCACTCAATAGAGGATATGAATGTAACAATGCGTCGTAATCGGCCTTTAGCTCTAATTATGAACATTAACACTTCCAAAGGTATGATTTTCCATGGTTTCGGTATTAAATTCGATAATGCGAGGGTCATCCAAAAAGTTCGAGAACATTTCATTCTACGACGAGTCAAAGCACAAAAAGTAACATTATTCCAATTCAGCTTTTTCAGGATTAGTTTATGAATGTAACACATTTACTTGGATAAGCTAGCAGAAAATTTCATTTGGAATTTGTAAAAATAATAATAATCAAATGATTATAAATGCAAAAAGTGCAGCGTCAGCTTTGTGCAAGACTTGTGAATGCCTGCTGTGAAAAAAAAGTTCAAGTAGACTGACTAAACTCGTGTTGGATGCAAATCCATACTGTGCGAAAATGCTATCGTTTGAAATTTGACAGTTGGGGGGTGGTCTTACACGTTGCGACCTCGAAAATATGTCCTATTTCGGCTTTAAGAGCATATCATCGTACCGTATCGTGTACGTTTTAGGAAGATGAAGACTCTGGCTCACATTGAACTCCGTTAGTGATGTACAACACATCTATAATATTTGGAACTATTCAATCATAAAAAAGTTTTATCTCGCTAGCATCTCATTCATTCACAGAGAAAATAGTCATTTGGAGGAAGAAGGGGAGAGGGATGAGAGGCAAAAAAATAAAATAAAAGGCAGACATGGCCTCTACTCCCTACGCCCCATCTGACTGCTCCCAGCAAGAAATCAACATGGATTCTTTCAACCTTCTTTTCTCATCTATTATTTTTGGAAGCGGGGAGAGGATGCAGGTAACATCTGGAACTACAAGGATACTTTTAACGGCCTATTTGGTTAGGATTACATCCAAGACGTCTACACCTGTGAGTCATGCATGAAGGACGGCCTTATCATGCCAGAACCGTGGGCATGGTTATACACGAGGGCCACTCAATAAGTTATCTACTTGAATATGAAAGGGATGAGCAACAGGCCTGCTCAACTCAGGCCCAACAAAAAGTTGACTTCTATTCCCAGGGAATAAAATCCTTGGAATCAAAGTGGAATAAGTGTGTCGAGTTAAAAGGTGACTACATTGAGAAATAAAGTGTTATTTTTCCCCTCGGATGCTTCTTTCTTATTCAGGTAGATAACTTATTGAGTGACCCTCGTATCTTAGACCTTTTTCTAATTGAATTTGGGGTTTAAATGAATTTCTTTATCTCACATTGCTGGGATGCTGGCAAAAAGTGTTAATGCACATACGCCCTTTTTCCATATCCGCACTGCTAGAACGTTTTCCAACGAGCTTTTCACCACTTCTTTCTAGTTAAAAATAATAATTAATCAATAAATGCATCAACAGATTTCAAATAAACTGTTTCTTAAAAAATAGCAATGAAAATGTGAATATTCAGGACACGTTTCATTCACCAATCACTCAGCAGTGATCCATTATTAATGTATTCATAATCTGAATCTTAAACTATTTCATGGATATCTCCAACTTCTCACATCCATTCAGTGGCTTGAATGACAGGGCCTCTTTCTTTCCCTTTCCTCATGTCTGGTTACTTCGTCATTTTCACTTTCAGTTTAAAAGGACGAAATAATTCCACCAAAATCGTTTAGCATGCAAGTGCTATGGAAGCAGCCATATTGAAATTCCCAGGCAATTGGCCTGCTATATAGTGAGAGGATAGGAAAATCTGCTTATCCTTTGCTGAATACGCATCTTAACTACTAGCTGACCACCTTATCCTATGACTAGTCACCTAAAGCAGCACATGCACACGAATATAGAAAAAGGGCGTATGGGCACATACGCCCCTTTTCCAGAGAACTCCTCAATTACTATACTTGACTTACCTATGCCAAATCCACTGCAGAAGTTTTAGTTTCCGAGAGTTTTTGCCTGACCAATAGGATGTTTTTTGCAACCATCCAAAAAGCCAAACTAGGCCTCCCAATTTAACGACGTGAGAAGAAAAAGAGAATGAAAGGGAAAAAAAAAAAGTTTGCCTCCTGAATGGGCGAACAAGGGCGAATGGACTTAAGGAATATTCTTTATCTCCCCTACTATCCCTCCTCCTCCCTCACCAACTTTGTCATATAATGAGCTAGATAATAGCCGCAGGATACCCCCCTTTCTCCGACAAGAACTCCTCGCCGAGTCCCTGATGTGAAATTACTTGAACATGAGAGCTTCTAGCTAGCCGAATTTTCAAAAAAGGATTGCTGGATCGGCCCATGAAAACGGTCATGTCTTCTGCCAACAGGAATCTCAGGGTGCATGGAGATTCTCACATTAATCAGGTCATCCAAGACTAATGGATTATGCACTCAGTATGAAAATGGTCTGGGAATACTAGACAGTGAGCTCTAAGGAAAAGGATAAAAGGGATATTAATCAGAATTAATCAAATTTGCAATTAAATTCTCAATCAGATGAAGGATTCAAGAGGGAAACATGAGCATTTTTGCATTTGAAAGAATAATTCCATGTTGGAAACGAAGTTTGGAATGTAATATCGCCATCACTGCGTTTCAATGTCAGCCCTCTCTTATCCAGGTCGAGGCGAACACCTGTTCAAGGCAGAGTCTGTGATGTTTGCATGCCTTCATTTCTGAGGCTCGGGATCTGTTGCAGTCAATCTGAGGTTGTTCCATTCTCTCATCAAGAGTCTCAGGAATCCTTTTCATTTCAAGATAGCCCCAGATTGTGGTCCCTCTCAGAACCTAACATGGACGCCATCGGCCTGGATCTGAAGGAGATATGCGACAACACGAAACTAGCCAGGGAAATGGCTCTCCTTGGCAATTATGACAGCGCCTCCGTTTACTATCAGGGAGTAATTCAGCAGATTCATAAATTGCTTGGGACTATCACGGATCCCACTCGTCGGATGCGTTGGCAGCAGGTGAGTTTGTCGATGGATGCAGTAAAATGGCGTAGCCAACCACAAGTGCAAATGAGTTAAGCCTAGCCATTTATGCCAATGCCCAACGTAGACTAAGTCCGTGGCATAAGCCATTTAAGTACAAAACCTATTTTTATTCTTAGGATAAATCATATGTAACCAGCCCATAGCTGGGTATCCTTCGTTACGTGAACACTGTGCACACTGAGTGAACACTTCCCCACAACCCAGACTTCGTGTTGTGTACACTACTTCTCTGTATTTACCATGTGTTGGGTATGCCTACTAATCCCCAATGTTCGATGTCATGTCCGGTTGAGATGTCCCATCATTCTGACATCTCAGGATGAGCATGGGAGATGTCAGGAAAACCGTACTCAAGATCGAGAGATCTTGAGAAGCAGTTCGAACTGGAGGTTCTCATGGATGGCAGCACTCAATCAACTAAACCTCACTAACCATCATGCGGAGGGAGAATTGCCACTTAGAGCTGCTATCTTTCGAGTGATAGGTTCCAAGTCTGGTTTTTCTGATATGGCTCCCACATGCACCCTGCGATAAATTCATTGATGTCCAGGATGACCAGCAGAAAACCAATTGGCAGGTGATAGTGCACCCCTGCTCTCCAAGGCTTTGGCGAGAGTCCTGGGCCTGCCTGAACAGCGACTACATTACCATGGCATGCATGATAGAGATAATGTCTGTGTGAAAGATATTCTATTCCCATTGACCTGCCTACAAATAAGGACATTGAGACTCCTGCCAGAGAATCTCTTGAAATCAGGTTTTTTTTTGGGGGGGGGAGAGGGTGTTTTGATTCATGGAAGAAACTCAAGTTAGAACTCAAGGTTCTAACAATGACAGGTGCACTGTGTCAGACATGTAGCTCAATGAGCATGTAATGAGGACATTGGTACCCCATAGTGTGCACTGGTCACAGTAAAGTGCATACCCCCAAGGGATATTGTGTTGCTCCTTAAGTTAGGCCAGGTTAGGTTAGGGGGGTAGGGGGTGGTATGTATTATATATATAAGGAAGCCCAATCGATGGAGGAAACATTGGAGGCTGAGGGAGTGCAATTTCATTAGGGGGTACACGCTTAACAGTTACTGTGTGCACTGAACAGGGGGATGTACACAAGACAAAGTCAGAGTTGCCTTGGTATTCACAAAACGAAGGATTTCACATAGCCTAAATGTGAAAAGTAGATTTACCTGACGTGTGTCTCTTATGGAACTATGGTTTGGCTTTGTCCAATGTCAAGTCTATATATGATGCCCTTAGACCAAGACCTAGTTGATAGTTGGTTGGCCTAGAATTATGAAGCCAAGAAATAAATCCTAGTCAACTTGGAGCAAGGTGGAGAAGGAATGAGGTGTCTAAAATAGAGCTTGCATGCATTGGGTCTAGCAGGCATACTGCAGGTCATCATTGTGCACATGGACTATGCCTTAATCTTGCATACATGAAAGTGAATGAGTTGCTGGCTCTGTAACATCTGCTTAGCAGGGATGGATAAATATATTTTATGCTTTATTTTCTGAGTTTCATGATGACAAATTGATGGGTAACACAGGAATATTCCAGTGCATGTATGCTAGTAATTGCAAATGTTCACAATGTAATTCCTTTCTATTTTTCTTATGTATACAAAGCATGTATGCTAATGAGAGGTACTGCCTCTGAGTTAGTCTGGCTCCACTGTATGTTGATCAGAAAGGATGAAAGCAAAAATGTATCAATTTAAGCTCAAGAGTTTTAAAGCAGAATGTGACATGAATGCCTGAAGGGATCAAATCCAAAGGAGGAGTTTCTGCAAGAGTGGCAACTGTACATCTCATATTACAGAGACCCCGAGGAATCAAATGGTGGCTGACCATATTACTGACATTATTCTATCAATAATATAACAGATCCAAATATTTTATGTCTTGAGGAGTAATATTAGATATAGATTTTGAATACCAGGCAACTTAAAGCAAAAATCAGGAAGGTTCTCATTCTGGTGGATTTTATTTGCCTAGAAGACAAGAAATGAGGACTAGACCTTCCCTTTATCTTCAGGGGCCTCCAAATTTAGCTATCTGGAAGGAAGCAGACTGCAGTGGGTTGATTCAAGAGGGGATGATGATAGCACAACTACCTGGGAATGAGAGGTAGCAGGGGAAGAACAGATAAAAACTTTTTTGCCAGTTTGGGAGATTTCAAGCCTCATCCTCCTGATCCTGGGAAGGTTGAGTCCCCAACCACCAAATACAAGCGTATGGAAGTTCTAGACATTTTCCAAAATCTACAGATTGGGAAGTAATTGGGAAGTAAAGGGTGACTTATGATATTGGACCTTTTGCTGGACTAAACTTTTCATCCTGTTTGTCACAATGAAGATTCCAGACACTATTCTTGTCACCATATTCTGCATCAGTGGCAACCTTACCATTGGATCTTTTTTTTACTCTTACCTATTACCCTGTCATTGAGACTTCAGAATTCTTTAACTTAGGTCTGTGATATGTGATAGATCCAGATCTAAAGTATTTACTTCTAGAACTTTTTCCAGCATCAATGAAGTGATGGAAACCTATACTTCTTCCAGCTCCAAGCCGAGATAGCTGAAGAATACAATGAGACAAAGTCGATAGTGAACACACTTTCCCTGTTCCGCTCTGAGGGCCATGATAACTCGCCTGCTTTGGCTGCACTGCGGTCATCTGGGCCAGCCATGACACCCTTTGAGGAGCCCACTCGAGATCCAGATGTCTGGGGTCCTCCTCCACCAAAAGAGAATGAAGCCTGGCCTCAACCCCACATGTCTGAGCATAAGTATGTCTAATGTAACCATAAAAAAGTCTTGAAATAATATATTAAGTCTTTCTTTTTTCCCCCTCAATTTGGTGTACTCATTTTGTTTTTTATTGGTGCTGTCAACTTGCTTTCTTTCTAAGCTTTTGGTTTTCCTTGGTATGCTTTTATTTTAATTTTTCAAGAATTTGTGAGATGCAGAGGTATAAAGCATGAATATAGAGGTTGAGTAATTTTGGAATAAACAATTATAAATGTACAGGGTGGGGCAGTACCTTTTTCTCCCCCTCTCCAATACCAGAGCATTTTAGTTATTAACTCATGTTGGGTAAAATCTGAAAGCCTAATTCCATTGGAACTGTTTCTAATAATTTTCAGGTAAATGTATATAAAAATAGCTGGTACTTGAAACTGCAAAAAGCAGACAGTGATTGATATAATTAAATGCATCACATTTCATGAGGCTCAAGCTGCCCCTGACATCCCCCAGAGAAACCTTTCCCAAGTGCTCCATGGCACAGATAACTGAACAGATTTCTTTCAAGAACTTCTTGAATCCTACTTTCATCCCCTGTAGGCTGTTCGTCTTGCAGGTGGTGGTCACATAGTTGGTCATATGAGTTTCATTTTCATTCAGGGAATACAATGTTAAATTGGTTGTTCTGGGTCTCTTTCATGTTTCAGCACAGGGGGGGAGAAAAAGGTTCTGTCCCACCCTGTAGTATGAGCTTCTGCAGTAGAACATCAGTTTTTGAACATCTGTCATCTGAATTTCCAGATTGGCCAAAGAAAAGAACCCTTATCCTAGGAAACTAGGGTATCTGTCATTCTACTGGTTACCCTTCCACTGGTCATGTGGACCTGTTGCTGGCTCTCAAATATTAGTGTAGCTTCATTAATTCTCAGGATACTTTAACAAATATATATATGCTCTCATCCATGCACTAGATAGCTATGGCAGTTGCAGACAATAGGAAGGAAAAATAATGCATAAGGTTTTTTGTGAGCAGGAAACCATGTGCTTTAGCATACTGTATATGAGAAGAAAATTGTATCTCTGCCAGGAAAGATTATACAGGGTGTCCCGTAAGTCAGGACCCATAGGGATTTCTAGGGAGCATTTTCCACCTTAAAGCACGCATTGTGGAGGCGTGTCAAGAAATTTCTGCGAATGTGATTCAGAAAGTGCGGTTGCGGTGGAGATTGCGTCTTCAACTATGTGTGCGACACAACGGCGGACACTTTAAACAGATTATGTAATAAATTTTTTGACTATTTTGTCATTTTATTAATTTTTCCCTATGGGTCCTGACTTATGGGACACCCTGTATATAAACTTTGATTTTGATTTTTTTTTTTTGTTTTTGTTTGTTGTTGTTATTGTTTTTGAAAAAAAAAGGAATTTTTTTCCCTTCCAATTGTCAATGGGGGAGTAAAAGAAAAATTAAAAAATAGGTTGCTATGGTAACTACAGACAGAGTGAAAGGAAAATCAGGGAACAGATTGCAGTATCTTCTATTTTTCTGAAGGTAAGAATAAGAATGCTAGACAGGAAATCACAATTTTCTTTACCTGAAAATTTTGATTTTAATTTCTTGCTAGTCCAGAAATTGACCACCTCTATTTAGAAGAGTGCTTCCAATTTTTTTTTTAAATCTTACATTCTCTATAGAATCTATACATTCTCTCTATATATTGTTTAGAAACTGACATAATGTTGGCTTTTTTCCATTTCATTCAGAACTAGCTTCTTGTTTTGCTCAATTTGAAAATGCATAAAAGCAATTTATTGGGCAGAATTAAACTTTTTCACAGGCCTGGCCCTCAGGTGAAGCCTGTAAGGGGTCCCAAGAGATCAAGTGCTAATGAAGCTGGAGCTCGTCCAAAGGGGAAGAGTGCTGGTGGATCTGGAACATCTGAACGGAAGAAGTCAGAAGTACGGGGAGCACGCCCCAAGGAAGATAAGAGTCTGGATCGTCGTACAGGAAAGAAGGAAGGAGAGAAGAAGGAGGATATGCCTAAAGTAAGTATCTGTCTAAGTTCCACTTTCCCTTCTTAATGGTGGAGGGATTGCTGGCCTCAATTAGTATGACAAATGCACCTTTTTTTTTTGGCTTTTGGCTTTTTCAAATATTTTGTATCTTTGTATCAAATGCATAGTTCCTGACTACTTCTCTTATGAGTTTGGCAGGGTGGTGAATCAATATCAGTACCATAATGCTGACTTGAGAGTTTCCCAATGCAGCTCTTTGTTCATAGATTTTTCTTTCTACTTTGAGAATAATGGCTATATCATTTTTATGCCATAGCAATTAATTTCTGCATTCATTATCACGAGTCCTCAACCCTCCATTGTATTTAATCTCTGACTGGAGTTTGGTGTCATCTGTGTTGTCCATGTTGATCAATCACTGTATCTCCCAAATGCATGATGATTTTCAATTTTTTTAGGGAGAGAAAGAGAAGGACTCGTATGAGGAGCGGCGCTTTGACCCAGCTGGCTTTGACCGGGACTTGGTGGAAGTCCTCGAGAGGGACATAGTGCAGAAGGACCCCAATGTACATTGGGATGACATTGCTGACCTGCAGGAAGCCAAGAAGCTCCTTGAGGAGGCTGTTGTCCTTCCCATGTGGATGCCTGACTTCTTCCGGGTAACTTACTTTCCTTCTTGTGTCACCTAGAACTGTTCAGTGAGGATTCAGTACCCACTTTTCTTGGGATCCTGACTTTCCAACCTGGATAATGAAAGAAAAACAGTTTGGAATAATGACAAGGTTCATTTGAATTACACTTGTGGGGCCAAGCTGATTGTGAACTCAAATTTTTTCTTTGCAATCCCACCTAGAAACTGAATTTAATTGTCTGCAAATCTAGATGCTGTTTGAAGGCTGACAGAAATGTTGTTTTTTAGGGGATCCGTCGTCCGTGGAAAGGTGTGTTAATGGTAGGTCCCCCAGGGACAGGAAAGACAATGCTGGCCAAGGCAGTGGCAACAGAATGTGGAACCACATTCTTCAATGTCTCCTCCTCCACCCTTACCTCCAAATACAGAGGGGAATCAGAGAAGCTTGTTCGACTTCTCTTTGAGATGGTCTGTTCACTTCTCAGATTTCTTTTTCTTTTTTTTTCTTGGGGTCTCCATGACCTCAGGCTTTTCAAGGCATAAGTCGAGGAGAATATAGATATTCAGTAGTTTTTTCGCAGGCATGCTGGCAAGTGTTAAGATTCCTAGCACTAGTGAAAATTGGTTGCATAGGTTCTGCTGGTAAACAGAATCTGTGAAACTTGGTTTACTTTATGTGAAAAAATGAACTCAGATAAAAATCTTACTGAAACTACTATTGAAGTTTTCAATTAAAAAAAATACCTTTTTAGATTTCCTGTCTGATGTGACCTATTTTCAAAAGCTTTTTTTTAAGATGAATTGAAATCCCAACATCCATTGTCATGTGTTGAATATTACACGCCTGATACCACAAATATTTCAATTTCAAACTGAGCTGATGGGCATAAATGGAAAGGAAGATGACTTTGCTCGCCTTGTTCTTCACATGATTCAATTTATGCACATGCTGATGAGGCATTTTGTATTCTCTCTAGGCCAGATTCTATGCCCCCAGCACCATCTTCATTGATGAGATTGACTCCCTCTGTTCCCGCAGAGGGTCTGATTCAGAGCATGAGGCATCACGACGAGTCAAGTCTGAACTCCTCATGCAGATGGATGGAATCAACTCCCAGTCTGTGTCCTACATTTCTCTTTTTGTTTTTAAATTGGTTTAGTCAGTCATCTTATCAGGATATTATTTTATTATTCTTACAATGATCATGGTTATATTCTAGTCAAAAAGTTCCAGGACTGGTTCTATGACTCCTTTATTCCTCAATGTGCAAATGCCAATTCTTTTGGGGATCTTCCATTGGGTTTCAGGAATGCATGGGGGAATTTGATTGAATATTGGCTTTCGTTTCAAATATTTATTTATTTCAAATGGACTCTTTACCTTCCTGGCAAAAAAAGAGTGGACATTTAGCTGAATGAAAGTTGAAATTCAGAGTGTCCCAAAGTTTTGTGTGATATTGGGGCAATGGACCAAAGAAACTTATGGTATGTTTCTGATTATGAAGGAGATGCTCCAGGCTACCCAATTTCCCATTGCCACAAACTGTCTGTTTACCCAAGGCAGGTCATCAGGAATGACCTAAGGTCAGTCTAGCCATCTTGGTTGGTTGAGCTGGAGTGCCTGAGTAGTTCTTATAGCAGCATTCAGGCAATTTTCACCAAGTTCCACTCATTGATCTACATGACCTTGGGGTCCTCCCTGACAAAGGTCTGGTTTTGTGTGAGCTCATTTGTACCATTCAGATGCCCTAGAGGTTGTCAGGTGTGACACATTTTCCCCATGTCACTGCAACATTTAATGACTCTGGATTTTTTAGTTTGTTAAATAATTTTCTCACATTTCTCATGAGATTGTGAATGTTAATTTTAAAAGTTTTAAATTAAAAAATTCTGAATAAAAGTGAATAAGAAATTTTTCCCATGCACTTCCAAAAACCAATACAATTTTATCTTGAGAATTGACATCTTTACCTCAAGGAAATGAAGTTGTAGAAGCAGTGTGAGAACTTTTTGACTTGCTCTCATACTAACTCTCCCACATTAATTTTCTGAATAGATATACTTATTTCTTGTGTTCTCTTCTATTCAGGGCTGTTTTCATCTTTTTATTTGTATTTATGGGGGCATATTTCATTTTACATATGAAGGATTATTGGATATGGATATTGTTCCCTTTTTGGAGGAAGTATAATGAGAGATGAAGTTGATTCAAACAAGTGCTGCTTTTGGTCATATGGTATTTTATTCTTCTAAAAATATGAAGGTGAGTGTGACCCATCAAAAACAGCCATGAGGATGTGATTTGTTTTTGTACTTGTGATCAGTGAGGAAGCAGGGAAGGTGGTGATGGTGCTGGCAGCTACAAATTTTCCCTGGGACATTGATGAAGCCTTGAGGCGGCGACTGGAGAAGAGGATATACATTCCTCTGCCTGGTGGTAGGGTTTCACTCAATTCCTTCTCTTTTGTGCATCCTTATTTTCTATTGTAGAAAAGGAGAATCTTCCACAAAAGATTAATTCTTTGGAGAATCATGTATACTGTTTCTCTCATGAACTGGCAAGAACTGGTTGCCAAATCCCATTCATCTATTCATCTGAGGTTTCCTCTAAGATGTTTGGTGATCTGAAAAAATGCTAGCTTTCATGGGAGTTGGTCCCTGGAATAGCTCAGGTCTTTGGAGTGAGTTCTTCATCTTTGTTATGCACATTTTGAGGATTTTGTATGATTCTAAAGATTTGAATGGGAAACTCCACAAATGTAATTTTCAACTTGAACACACACACTCATCACAATTATCAAAAGGGAGGGTTCAGGTTTTCTCTGAACCTCATGAAAACCTTGGATGAAACAGTGTATTGAGCAGTATATTGATGATATACATTTAATTGCATTGAATAAATATGTAAAGCAATGAAAAAATTGGCAGTCATAAAATTGATACAGCTTTTTCTACCTGCTAGTTGGCCAGCACTTACTAACACTGCCTGTGTTTTAGTGCAGTGTTGGTTCTGTCTATATGTAAGTTTGAGCCTACATGCTTATTTTTAAAAGGTGGTTTTTACTTTTACTGATTTACTGATTACTTTTACTATATCTTGCCCTTCTAATAGAGAAATTTGGGTAGGGTAAATCCATCTAAGTTCAGATAGTACCAACGTTTGAACATCATGAAATAAAAATGTTATAAAATGAAACATTTATGAGATCACACTCAGAAGCAGCTCTTCCAAGCTGCTAAGAACTGTTTCTGAGGGAGAGTTCACTAATGCTTCATTCTATAACAATGTGCATGATAGCATCTGAACTTGGATGGTTTTACCTTATCAGATAAAGCCTCTTCTTAGCATAACTGCATCCCCGTGGTCTTTCATATGTTATTTTTAAATTGGTTCAAGAAAATGAATGTTATTAAAACCAGTGGAAATTAGTAGACTATATCTGATGACTTCTAGTTGATTGGTTTCTTCTTGACAGCTAAAGGACGAGAGGCCCTACTGCAGATCAACCTGCGGGAGGTGAAGACATCTGATGATGTGAACCTGATGAGAATTGCCAAGAAGTTGGATGGATACTCGGGAGCAGACATCACCACAGTGTGCAGGGATGCAAGCATGATGTCGATGCGGCGCAAGATTGCCGGCCTTCGCCCGAATGAGATTCGCCAGCTGCCCAAGGAGGAGCTGGACCTACCCGTCACAATGCGGGACTTTGACGATGCCATTGCCAAGTGCAACAAGAGTGTCTCACAGGAGGACTTGGACAAATATGAGCTATGGATGAAGGAATTTGGCTCCATCTGACAAGCCCTATTCCATTTAGCTCTTTTATTCCCTTTTCTCTGTGCCTCCAGACCTCTTATTTTGGCTCAGAATAGGTCTGAAAGTGTACCTAACAGTATTGTTCCAATCACATTTGCCCTGGACCTCTCTATGCATGCAACACATTCATAGTGATGTCCAGAAGACAAATTTTGATGCAGAACTGATTGTGGTTGGAAAAATTTGCTAGGAAAGGTTATCTCTACTCAAGGTTTTAACAGTCCTCTCTCTGCACGATTTCACCCTATGGTTTCACAACATTGTGTTCAGGGGCCATTAATGAGTGAATGTTAACACTTTAGAGCCTTGGCTTCGTTTTCCTTGCAAGTGCTTGGCAGGTGCATCTTCAGCCCTAGAGAAGCCATGAGTTCATTCCCGGTGTGAATGAAGGAAAGATTGTCTTCTGTGATGCTGCCTGAATCTCTGTCAAATTTCTATCTTCATGAAATTCTCAATAAAGATGAAGGCATTGTTAGTTCATGAAAACTACTCGGAAAGTTTTAACTATAAATACACTTGCACAACTCCTTTTCCCAAGCCTCAAAGATCAAGTAGAATTCCGACCCTTTAGGATTGTATTGAACCCATTTTTTGCAACTGAACTGGCGAAGGGTGGTGTACACAGAGTGTATGAAAAGTCACTATTTTATTTTTAAGATAAATGACGAAAAATATAAATATCAGAATTGCTTCACATAAGAACTCAAAGGTCACTCGTAAGGAAACAGTTCATTGCAAAATAATGACACTCCTCTACTCAACAGTATTCAATTTAGCGCCGCGTTTCGTCAATGAATTTTGTAAGCGTCAGCTTCAAATTATCACATACTGCAATGAACTTCTGATCTGGAATCGCATTAACTTGCCTGTGGAAAGTAGCCTCAAGTTCTTCCAATGTTTCCAATCACTCACCATACACTTTCTCTTTCAAATGACCCCCCCAAAGTGAAGTCACATGAGGCCAGGGCAATGTGACGGCCAGTCGATGGCTCCACGCCCATCTATCCGACTGGAAAACTTGGTTGTTCCAACGCTGACCCTGGAGACTTTTCTATGAAAATTTCCCTCGACATATGAAAACCTACTGATTACTGCATCAAAGAATGTAAGAGCTGTTTAAAAAGAAATTCAAACCCAAAGATGACAGGAAAAAATTGTGACTTTTCGTACACCCTGTATAGTAGATGGATGGACCATTTTGGTGGCCCGGCCAGAACAGGATAGATCGTTCCCCACCCACACGGATTCGCAGTCTGACGGTCTATTCCGAAACTGGAAGCGCGGCGTCAGTTATTAGAATATTTGCACACTCGATCTGAACCAAAATATCGCTCGCTCGGACACGGACTGCACCGAGCAGGCTATCGTGGAGTGCTTCGCTTGGGCACAGACTGCACGGGCATCCACCATCTCATGGATTTTACAAACCATCACAAACATCTGGATTCCTTGCGACTCTTCTCCAATTATCATCGATCGACTCCTCGAATCTCTGATCGCCTCTCCAAAGTCCTGCTCCCCTTTGGAAGTGTATCGCCTGACAACCAAACTGTTGAATTCGTTATGAAATGATAGAAGTGCCTCTTCCCGGCAATGTTTTTTTCGTCAACCAATTAGAATTTGGTAACTTCTATTGAATTGGTGGGGCATAGTTTTTTGCTTTCCGATAGTCGTCAGTGGAAAGTTAATTACGATGGTTTTATTTTGTTTAATTATCAGCCAATCAGAAAATTTGCCATTTTGTTACATTATGAACAAAGATCTAAATTTTTACAATTTTCCGAAAAAAGAACTTTTTTTTTGACAAGTCTGCGCATGCATCGGCAGGATCGGACGAAATCATTGTGGAAAATAAATCTCGTTCATGATATCCAGATGTCAGATATGATCGTTCTCGTCCTCTTTCCGTCGGTGCAAACTTTCCAACTTTCGTTTTCCTCAGTGAGACGAAAATCGATGAAGTGAATGTCGATGGCATTTCCGGCCCGATTTCGTTTGACGAAAACATCTTTGCTTCTTGGTGGCTTTCCTTCTCGGTCGAGAAGATGAAACTTTTCCTAAAAAGCTCATTCGTTGGCGACGTTTGCCAAAGCACGGGAGAACCACCGTGATCGACACAA